>CM031862.1:32066290-32190071 GCA_018697195.1 Certhia americana | reverse complement strand
TCCAGCATTGCCCTGGGGAGGGGGATCCAGGGATAATTTGGCTGTGGGTATTCCAGCATTGCCCTGGGGAGGGGGATCCAGGGATAATTTGGCTGTGGGTGCTGCAGGGTTGCCCTGGGGAGGGGGATCCAGGGATAATTTGGCTGTGGGTGCTGCAGGGTTGCCCTGGCTGCCAGCTTGGTTTGGAGAGTGGCCAGGGAGTGTTAGGAGCTGCCAGAGGAATTCCTGCTGTTTTTACCCTTGCAGTGCCCAAGGAGTGATCTGGGGATTCTCAAGCAGATCCCCCCCCCCCGGCAGCTGAGGAAGAAGTGGACCCTGATTTTACAAACAATTTTTCCAGTGTTTCAGCAAAGTTTTTTTCTCTGTGCCTTTTGTTCCCAAGGTTGAGGGTGCTGTGCTCTCTGGGCTTGGCTCATGCAGCAGTCAGGCTTTTCCCTGGATAGCTGTGTGCCACATCCAGCATTTTCAGGTTTCCAGGGATATTAATAACTCCCCATACATCCTGCCAGGTGCAGGCTCCAGCTCTTAACCTCGTTTTAATCAAATGTGCGTCGTTGATTGCTCCTTAATGTGCCAGCCGGGTGCCTTTCCTGTAAACTTCCTCTTAGGGAAAAGACCTCTCTGCTTAAATAATGGAGTTCCCTGGCTCCAGGATTCAGCATTCAGGGTCAATAGCAGTCTCAAAATGTCAGTCTCAATGGGAATGTCAACTTTGTGCCTACTGTGAGCACAGAATCCCAGGATAGTTTGAGCTGGAAGGCACCTTAGATTTCCCCTCACTGCCAGGGCAGGAACACCTTCCACTATCCCAGCTTGCTCCAGCCTGCCCTTGGACACTCCCAGGGATCCAGGGGCAGCCACAGCTTCTCTGGGCACCCTGTGCCAGGGCCTCACCTCCCTCCCAAGGAACAATTCCTTTCTAGTATCTCATCTGATCCTCCAGTGGCACTGGTAAGCCATTCCCCCTTGTCGGGGCACTCCATGCACTTATCCCAAGTCCCTGCTAAACAGCTTTTATCAAACAACACAAGAACACAAGACAGGTCTTTCTTCACCTCTGATTTCCTTTTCTGTCCCTCCCTGCTTCTCTTTCCCCCCTCAGAGCTGGGAAGGAGGATGGTCCACGCCGAGGCGTTCTCGCGGCCCCTGAGCCGGAATGAGGTGGTGGGGTTGATCTTCCGCCTGACCATCTTTGGGGCCGTGACCTATTTCACCATCAAATGGATGGTGGATGCCATTGACCCCACCAGGAAGCAGAAAGTGGAAGCTCAGAAGCAGGTAGGGTTCCATTCTGCAGTGGTTCTCTGGGATATTGAGGAATGTGCTGGTGGGAAGCTGCAGTTTTTTAGTCAGCGTTTAGGCTGTTGGCCTTTTCAGGGCTTGTGTTTTATAACCAGTTACAGTATAGAACAAATGAGTATTTCATGAAAAATTACAATTTCTAGCTTGAAGTGGAGGCAGCGCTGTTGGTTTGGAGGCTGCTGTTGGCTCTGATTTTCAGCAAGTCTTTGGGCCTGGTGCCTTCTCTGCTTCTGACAACTCTGCTGAGCAGCAGTGGCCTTAAGTCATCAGTCTCTTGGTTGCTTTTGAAAACCCTGAGCAGAGATAACTTAACTTACAAGAGAACTTGACAGCTCTGCATTTCTGGCAACTTAGAGTCAGAGACCTCCACCAGCAGTCAAAATGCCTTGGAAAGGGGAGGGAAAAAATGAAAAGCCTCGTTCCTTATCTTCAGCTGGAACAATTTGTGCTCTGGAAAAGCTTTAGGGGCCCTTCAGGACCAAAAGTTAAAGGTTTGCTTTGGAAATGCGGCATCTTTTTTTTTTGTTTGTTTAGTTTCTGACTGACAAGAATGTCACAGGTTTTGAGCAACCTATATCTGTGTTGGTTTTCCTTCTGTAATGAGCTTTTTAGTCAAAAACCAGCTTTCCCAATGGGTTCAGTGTCAGCTGTTATCCAGGAGGGTGCACTGTCCCAAAACCGCATTAGACTTGTTGCAAATTTGAGTAGAAGGAGAAATTGAACTGTCCAAGTAGTGTGTTGACACAATGAGTTTTCCTTGTAAATTAGGGAAACCCACTGAACACATATCAGAAATTGATGGGCTTCTGGGAATTTAAAAATACACAAATCTCTCCTTAATTCATGTGAAAATACATGGATCTCTCCAAGTGCTGTGGAGGTTTGGGGGACACACTCTGTGTTCTAAGGTTTGTTTTGGTTGTTCCTTAGGTCATAACAGAGGAGTTGTGGATTTGGGCATGGGAAGGCCCTGGCATTTGTTTGGTGGGACCTGAGACATCTGACTTGGTTTCACTCAAGTGACAACAAAGTCATTAGGAAACAGCAGAACCTTCTGCTTAAAACAAGATTTCACCTCTTAATGGAGGAGCTTTTCAAACCACAAACAGCAGTTCTTTAAAAACTCTGAGTGAAGCAGTTTCTTTCCCTTGTGATTTTCTTGGTGTTTGTTTTCCCCCAGGCTGAAAAGCTGATGAAGCAAATAGGAGTGAAGAATGTCAAGCTGACTGAGTATGAGATGAGCATTGCTGCCCACCTGGTGGACCCACTCAGCATGCATGTAATCAACTTCCCTGCTCCTCAGACCTGCAAAATTCCCCTCTGTCTCTGGGTTACACTATCTACACCTCTGTGGAAAGACACAGGAAATATTCCTGTGACCTAAAACTAAAATGGCATCATTGAGAGCAGAGGGGTTTAATCCCTTCTCTCTTTTATTTTCAAGGCACTCCTTTGAAGCTGGTGGGTGCTTTTCCTTGGCAGGATTGATGCTGATCTTCCCCAACACTGTTTTTCCCTTGGCAGGTCACCTGGAGTGATATTGCAGGCTTAGATGATGTCATCACAGATTTGAAAGACACTGTCATTTTGCCCATCAAGAAGAAATATTTGTTTGAGAATTCCAGGCTCTTACAGCCCCCAAAAGGTAGGAAGGGAATGTGATGGATTCATACCTTGGTATTTAAAATATAAAAAGGTGCAGGTTCTCAGAAAGGGAGGAGGGAGTGGGTTGTTAGGTCAAAGTGCAAATGTTAGGGGTGATGCCAGGGAAAACCTTCAGATTTTCCCTCTTCCCCTGCTTTGGTGAAGAAGTTTCATTTCAATAATGAAGCAATATCTGGATTTTGCTTATGATGGTCCATTTTTGTGCACTAATCACAGAATCATGAAATGATGTGGCTTGGGAGGGGCCTTAAAGCCCACCCAGTGCCATGGGCAGGGACACCTTCCACTATCCCAGGCTGCTGCAAGCCCCATCCAACCTGCCCTTGGACACTTCCAGGGATCAAGTGGCAGCCACAGCTTCTCTTGGCATCCTGTGTCAGAGCCTCCCTACCCTCCCAGGGAACAATTCCTTCCCAATATCCCATCCAAACCTCCTCTCTGTCAGCATGAAGCCATTTCCCCTCAATGTCCTGTCACTCTAGGCTTTTGTAATCCTGCATTTTTAACTGCCTAAATTGTCATTTTTGTTGTCTTTACACCCCGTGTTGTTCTTCGGCAGAGTTGAGCTCTAATTCTGCTCTACAGCTTTGACACTCCTAGAAATTCCCATCATTCATTAAGACAGACATCCCATTTTTCTTCTGGAGATCCCTTGATTCTCTCTGGAGTTGGGTTTCACAGTGTTAAGGCAGGTGGCAGATTCATTTTCCACAGTAAAACAAGTTGGACTCTGCTGAAATCCTTACAGCCATGTTTGTTGAATGCTACTGCAGAAAAAAAAATGGGAAGAAAGCAGAATTGAAACCTAAATGTTGGACAAAACGCCCAAGTTTACTGCTTTGTAAACCTGGAATATTGATTTCTGGAGATCTTAATTGCTGCCTGGATCTGTGACCACCTCAGTCCTGTGTCCCAAGGGATGGAAAATGCAGCACTTTGGTAGCTGGTTTGCTTTTTCCAGGCTGCTTTCTGTGTAAGTGACAAACTGAAGCTGTCTGGAAAATTACGTGAATGCCATGATCTAATTAAGCTGAAGGAAAAAATGATTTTTTTTATTTATCTTTCTAAAGCAGAGTTTCCAGTTCGGACTGCTCCCCAGTTTCACGAGTGGCTTGTGCTGGGTGTTAGCAGGAAGTCACTGCTCCAGAGTAACCATGTTTGTGGGCATCACTCACATAAACAGAAGAAAAACCTTAATAATTCCCTGTGTTTTGGGCTCTTTTGACTGAACGTTGCTTTTGAAATTGTTTTCTTTGTAACTCTGTTAGAAAAACACTCCCGTGAATTCTTGCGCTGTGACAAGTTTAAAAATAATACAAGATGTCATGTTTAATTGTGGGTAATTTGTTTAAAATGTCTGTGGGTCTGTTGTGTGATGGAGTTTTCCTTTCCTCGCTCCTCTGTGCTAAGTTTTATTAGCAGGACTGAAAGGAGCTATAAACAAGGCCTGTCAGGTGCTGACAGGACATAAATAGGGGTTAATTTCATGTAACCTTTATAGTGCTGAGAATGGAATAACATGGTATCATGGAGTGTTTTTGGGTTGGAAGGGACCTTAAAGATGATGTTCCACCCCCTGCCATGGGCAGGGGAAATAAACCAGTCATCTTTCAAATGTCTCCTCTCAGCTTCACCATTCCTGTCTTTCTTAAAATATTCTGAGCTGTAATTTAATAGGGATTTTCATAAAACCTCTGATTTGATGGAATAATTTTTTCTTGGTTTGCTTTCTTACCTTTTAAGACCTGGATCAAACACAAGCCTGGACACCCCCAGGCCTGTCCTAGCAAAGCATTAACACTGTGAATTTTCCAGGAGTGCTTCTCTACGGCCCCCCTGGCTGTGGGAAAACCCTGATTGCCAAAGCTACAGCCAAGGAAGCCGGGTGTAGGTTCATCAACCTCCAGCCCTCCACGCTGACAGATAAATGGTATGGAGAATCCCAAAAGCTGGCTGCTGCTGTCTTCTCCCTGGCCATAAAGCTCCAGCCATCCATCATTTTTATTGATGAAATAGGTAAAAATCTCTTTTTTTAAATCAGAAGCTATAGCAGAGTGGCATTGAGCTGTAGGTTCAGTGATGTATGGGTCTGCTGTCATCTTTTCCTTAAAAAGAGTGAAGGCTCAGTAAGAGAAATAGAATTGTAAAGGAATTGTGGCACATTAGGAATAACAATGGGTTTTTTTCCTGGTGGTAGTGGACAAATTCACAAGTAAAACAAGTTTCTACTTATTTTTAGTTCACAAGGAAACCCAGTAACAAATACACTGCATTACTTCTGCTGTCAGGGCACATTCTGGGAAGTGAAATGTGGTTTTAGGAGAGCTCTGGAATAGTTGTTTCATTAGGCTGAAGAATAGGAGGGGAGGCTGGTTTCCATGAATTCAGGGAGGTGAAAATTTGGAGTACAAGATGTGGGGCAATCTCCTGTGGTGGGTGCACGCTTGTGTAGTGTCCTTTGAAAGGGGGCCTTGGGAGGAATGGGGGAGAGTCCACTTTGCTGCTTTCACCCTTAGCAGCACTTGCTTGCTGACACTGGGGATTAAAAATGCCTTTGTGAGATAAAAGACCAGCCCATGTGTGCATTCCTGTGAGGAATTGGATGGGCAGTGACTGCTTCCCTCCTTTGGCACAGATTCCTTCCTGCGGAACCGATCGAGCACCGACCACGAGGCCACAGCCATGATGAAAGCCCAGTTCATGAGTCTGTGGGATGGGCTGGACACTGACTACAACTGCCAGGTGAAGGGATATTGTGTGTGGGGCTGCTTGGGAACAGGGACAGAGTTCATGGAACAGGGACAGCCAAAGGGGTCTTTGCCTGTCAGTGATTGCCAGCACTTTATGGGGATGAGGGGAGTTGTATCCACAGATTGTTGTTCTTCCTGAGAAGATTGGCTTTGGGCTTGTTTTGGTTTTAATCAAGAAGTGGCATTTTCAGATGAGATGGGATGGGCTGTAGGTCCATCCCATCCCAAACCATTCTGGGATTCTAAATGACTTGAATGTAGCAGAAAGCCTGCATGCCATGGTTCTGAACTGTCACCTGGGATGATCTTAAAGCCCTTAAACAGGATGTTTGTTCTCTAAGTTGAAATTTTTCAGCCTTTTTAACGTGTATTTTTCCATAAATGGCTTTTCCTCATCTCCTAAACTTGTGCTAAAGATGTCTTTCAGTTGATTTTTCCCAAAAGGAGTCAAAACAAGTGATATATGTCTGCTGAGGGTTAAAGCTTCCCATTAGTAAAAAGCCAGTGATATGGACCCTTCACTGTAAACTGCTACCATCTTCCAAGCACAGTGTATTGCCTTTTTTCCCAATACACTGACAATTCCTTGGAGCAAATGAAATAATTCATTCCCCGCAGAGAGATAATTTGGGTCTCTCGAGTTCAACAGCATTTGCCTTTTGTAAGGAAAACACGAATCCCAATTGCTTGGAGGAAGTTGTAAGGAAGTGTTGGGGTGGATGTGTGGATTCCACCTGGAAAGCCTCGCTTAGCCATGGGCTAAACCTGCTGAGGATGACCCTGGAATGTGGCAGAACTCTGGGCATGTGAAGGATGTGCCTTTTGGCTGAAAGTAATGCCCAGAGAAGTGTGGCTCATCCCCGAGCCATCAATCCCAGTGCCTCTAGGTGGCAGGGTGACTCTGCCGGGCCACCAGCCCCGCTGGCCCGTGTTCCTGGAGCTGCTGGGCCTGGCCTAAAGGCAGGAGCAGGGCAGGAACCCCCCTGGAGCCCAGATTAATCACCCGGCAGTTCTTCACTCTCCTGGCTGGGTGTTTACCATGTACACAGCTTAGAGTAAGAAATGGGGAAACAAGGCTGCTGTGAATGGGGAGTAAATTTGTTCTGGAATTAAGAGCTGGAGTGCTCCAGGGAGGTAAACACTGTCCTGGTGTTGGGCTTGGCTTGGACACCTTTAACCCACTGCTGACCTGTAGGTCATGGAATGCTTTTTGGAGTGTTTAAAAAACATAAAGACACCATCTGGGGGCATGTGGAAGCTGCCATTGCTGTGGTGGTCTCCTGGAAGGTGTCCCTGCCAGAGGAGGGCTTGCAACAAGATGACCTTTAGGGTCTTTTCCAACCCAAACCTTCTGTGATTCTTTTTTCAGCACAGCACAAAACCACCACGTTTTTAAATACCTTCCCGAAACGTCTCCTTTCAAATTCCACCAGGAACTAAAAGGGACATCACAAGCAGAAGTTTTACGTCCCTTCTTAGGGTTTGAATTTTCAATTTGGACTGGTGTAAAAATCTCCCCCCAGGTGGTATTGGTGGCACCAGGGCTCTCTCCAGCTGCCCTTGCTGAGATCACTGCCAGGAAGCCTTTATGTAACTTCTTTAAATGGCGCTGCTGATGATGAAGTGGGGGAGATCCTGTGGTTGGTGTTGACATTCCCAGCCTGGGGAGGTTTCCCAGTGCTGCTTTCAGTGGTGGCTGTTTGTGTCATGCAGGTGATTGTGATGGGAGCCACCAACCGGCCCCAGGACCTGGACTCTGCCATCATGAGGAGGATGCCCACCCGTTTCCACATCAACCAGCCCGTGAGTCCTGCCTGCCTTGCCCCACCAGCCAGAAAATCCACAGCTCTGGGGGTTTTCCTCTGGGAAGTGCTGCATTCTGCTGAGCTGGGTTTAGGGGGTTTTTGGAAGCACGTCCATAACTTGGCTTTTTAAGGTGGAGTTTTGCTCTCTTGGGTCTTTTATCTCAAACAGCACCACGAGAAACAATACCATGAGCTCCCCACCCCTGCTCTTCTCTGGAGATGGAGCTGTTTGGGTGGTGCACACTGGAAAGGGCTGGTTGGTAACTGTGTTCTGCTCAGGCCTTTCCACAGCAGCCAGCGTGGAAAACCTGGTTTGTTCTGTGTGTGATGGGCTTGGAATGAGATGGTCTTTAAGGACCCAAACCATTCCATGACTTATGCCCCAGTTATAAAGTTCTTTATCAATTAGGCAGATGTCACAAGGCTGTCCTTAATCCAGAGGTTGCTCTTGCAAATCCTTTTCCAGGTATTTCAGTTACCTTTGAGTGCCTGGTGATGTCACCAGACATTTTTGTGTTGATGTTATCAGGAGTTCAGTCCTGGCTGTTAGAATTCCCTTCTGGCTACAGAAATCATTATCCATTTTTGCTGAAACTCTGAGAAACTGGAGTAGTAAAATTTTTATTGACTGTGCAAGAGAGGAGTTGTGTTCCCAGGCCTGTGTTGTTGGAACTGACTTTCACTCCATGGGAATGGATCCCTTTGAAAATACCATTTATAACCTGGGAACTGCTGTGCTTCCATACCTGTTCCACACACCTTCCTCATCTCCAGCTGTTCCTTGAGTTAGCAGGGGACAAGGATGTGGATTTGAGTACTTTGTTGCCATTCTATCAAGCCCCATCATTAGAAGAATGAATTCTATGCCCTAGGATATTACAGGGATTGGCTCCCTCTCCCAGGATCAGAGTTACCACAGGAGATGTTGTTTAGGGAACAGATTTTCCTTACCCCACTACAGCCCTGCCATGAGCTTACTGCTTCTCTCTTGCTTGGTGACCAACCCAGATTGGCCCTGACTCTTACTGAAGGTGGAATAATTGATGTGCTGTGGATTGGGGACAGGCATGGGCAGGAGTGAAAGCCTTGCAGATTTTACAACTGAGTTTGAGATGAAAAGGGCCCAAATTACTCATCAAAAATTACCTGCAAAGCAGGGGGAAATGGCAGAAGTGGGTTTTGGGACGGAGTAACAGCTGTTCAGCTGCCAGATTATCTGGGGAGGAGTTTTTCTCCCTTTTAATGATGTTAAGTGATGTTTGGCAGGCACAAAACCCAGTCTTTGTTGCCTGTGTTTGACCCTCCTAGGAAGGATCTGCTCAGGACTCAGCTGATTCTTCAGTATCCTCCTCACACACGGTGTGTGATTCATCTGGTTTAGAATTTCCCAAGCATCACCTGTGGAACTGAATTTACCATCAGAGAGGTTTCCTCAGTGTGTGTCACACGTCCTGGGCAAGGGAACTGAAGGACTGAAAGCCCTGGGATGTCACAAGTGTTTATTTTTGTCCTCTGGTAACTTCAGTCTCTCGTGTTTCAGGCTCTGAAGCAAAGAGAGGCCATCTTGAAGCTAATTTTGAAGAATGAAAATGTGAGTAGCCTCCTGTCAGTGGCTCATGGCTGCATTACTGCCACCAGTGCAGCTCTGGCCTTGCAGGAAATGTGCTTTATAATTGCCTGCCTTGCAGTGAGGCTGAGATGATCTGCCAGGGCATTTCTGGTGAGAGCTTGGGAATCTTTTGTGGGTTTAGGTGTGGCCTTACATGAAAGCCCTGCAGTTGGCTCCTTTGTCAGCAGGAGCCTTGGCTTGTGTGGTGAATCACTCCCTCTGAGCAGGATGACTCCATTTCTCTGTCTCCATTTGCTTGTTCTGTTACAAGAGAAGAGATCCCTCTCTCCAAAAAAGTGAAGGTGAATCATGTTTAGATCAGGGAAGGAAATTTCAAGCTCTCATGTAGCACGGAGAAGATGCTGACTCTCTAACTCTCTGAGCTCAAGTCAAGCAAGGAGGAATGACTTTTTTTGAAAGTGCTGCTCTTGATCCGTAACTGAAACTTCCTTCAGAGGAGAGGAGAAGGATGAGGTGTGAGCACACCTGGAAGTGTTTGTGGCAGCATAGGGGATCCCTGTCATCAGAGCTTCCTCCCAAATTTAGTCAGCAGCACTAACTGCCTTCAAGTTAATGTTGCAAAGTGTCTCTAGGCTGAGCTCCAGCCTAATAAATATCTTTTATTAGTAAAACCAACTTAAATTTTTTTGAAGAAGCCTAAAAATGGCAACTCACCAGCACTGGTGGGGAACCACACAAATAAGTTTTGTAGGGAGATAAAAAAACCAGCCTGTATCAGTTATCCCACGGGAGGAGGAATTGGATCTGTCAAGCCCAGACTTCACATGGCAAGGGGAGTCCTGCCCTCCCTTTTCCTTGCCTGACTTAAACCAGGGGATGGTTTCCCTCTTGAAAGAAGTCATCACAGAATTTCAGCCTTTTGTTAGACTGCCTTGTCTTTAGCTTTTTGAAAAGGAAATACTGAGGCACGTGGTGGGAAAGGAATCAGAAATTCCATAAAAAGATGGAATAAACCTGAGGTCTTGACTGGCGAGTTCAGTGATCTGTGAGCTCAGCCTGACCCAGTGCACCGAGTTAGACACATTATTTTGCCTCTAAATCCTTCAGGTTGGGGCTGTGTAAAGCAGGAACTGGTGTCCAGGCAATAAAATACTTCTGTGGGCACCTGGGCAAAGGGGTCACTATTCCTGGGATCCAGTTTTTACCAGGCAGATCATGCAGGAGCGTGGAGGATGTAGGAGCATCCCAGCCAATGGGATGGGTGGGGTTTTGGTGGGGTTTTGAACCAATGGCAGTTTGATGAGCTGAAACAACAGTTTCCTGTAACTGGAAAGAGTTGGAGGCTCAAAGAAAAAGGGAATGATCCAGCTCCCCAAAAACATCCAATGATGATGATCTGGGAGTGGGGGAAAGCTCCTGGAGGTGACTGTTGCTTGTCGTGGTAACCAAAGCCGGTGGCTTTGGAGTGTCTGTGGCCTGACCTGGAGTTGCCCACAGGTGGACAGCCACGTGGATCTGCTGCAGGTGGCCAAGGAGACCGATGGCTTCTCGGGCAGTGACCTGAAGGAGATGTGCCGGGACGCGGCGCTGCTCTGCGTGCGGGAGTACGTCAACAACGCCTGCGAGGAGGACGTGTACGTGGGGCCCTGCTGCACACCCACAGCCATTCCTTGTGTTCCCTGACTGGAGCTGGGGTTGGGGAGGGGGTCACAGAGTGCAGGAGCATCTTGTTTCCGTGCCCAATTACCACTAGACACAACCAACCCCCACCCCTCCAACTCAGTTACTGTTATTCCTTTTGGCTCCGAAAATAAGCTCAGCACCTTGGTTGTTCCAAGGTGCCCAAGTGTGGTGGTCTGAGCCACCAAGTCCTGCTGCTGCACTGGTTAGTGCAAGGCTTCAGTGCTGCTGACATGGTGCTGGGACATCCTTTTGGTATTTGCCATGCCTGCAGCAATCCTGGGTGCATTGAGGGGCTGGAGCATGTCCAGGGAAGGGAAGGGAGCTGGGGAAGGGGCTGGAGCCCCAGGAGAGGCTGAGAGAGCTGGGAAAGGGGCTCAGCCTGGAGCAAAGGAGGCTCGGGGGGCACCTTGTGGCTCTGCACAACTCCCTGACAGGAGGGGACAGACAGGGAGGGTCGGGCTCTGCTGCCAGGGAACAGGGACAGGACAAGGGGAAATGGCCTCAAGCTGTGCCAGGGAAGGCTCAGGTTGGACAGCAGGAGGAATTTGTCCCTGGAAAGGGTGCTCAGGCCTTGTCAGGGGCTGCCCAGGGAGGTTTGGAGTGCCCATTGCTGGAGGTGTGCAAGGCAGGGCTGGAGGTGGCACTCAGTGCTCTGGGCTGGGGACAAGGTGGGCAGGTTGGACTCCATGGGCTGGGAGGGCCTTTCCAGCCTCAATGATCCTGGAATTCCAGCGTGACTCTGGATCCATGTCAGAGCTGCTGTTTGCAGGGATGGCTGTTGGCACAGTTGTCACACAGTCCCTGGCCCCTCACCTGGCTGTCCCTCTCTCTTCCCCAGCCATGATGAAGATGAGATCCGGCCCGTGCAGCAGCAGGACCTTCACAGGGCCATCGAGAAGATGAGGAAATCCAAGGACGTCTCCATGCAGAACCTGGCCATGGAGATTGTGTTTGATTAAGACAAAAGAGTGTGTTTGCAGTTCCTGATGTGATTTAGTTTGACTTCTGTAATCAGTTAGCAAAACCAGTGTCAGGGGGTGGGAGCAGGGGTGGCAAAGGGAGTTCTGTTCCTAGAATCGTTTTTATACAACAACAACCTCTAAGTTATTGCAATTCCAACTGGAAGTGGAAGCACAGATCATGAGTGGAACAATTCAGCCCAGACCAAGAGGGAGTGCCTGTGTGTTGTCCCTAGGGATCCCCTGGAGCCTTCCAGCAGGAGTGGGTGGGCCAAGGGGCAGGGGCAGGACCTGGCACGGGCTGTGTGTGAACAGATGGGTGTGTGAGTGCAGGACCTGTACATAGCCACACTTTTTTTTATATATAGACATAACCTGTAGATTACTTGAGTATGGAAAATCTTTTCTACTTCCTGAAGCAAACCAAATCAGAAGGTGCATAGGGGAAAGATTCCTCGATACTCAGTTCACTTCTACCTTTCAGCAGCAAATGCCAGGATAGAAACTGCTCCTAGAACAAAGCAACATTTGAAATGCTACTTATTTTTCTTCCACATGACCACTTGAAATCTGGTGCCATTTAGTCAAGATAGTAAACTACTCCGTAAGAATGTTCGAATACTTTAATTTTTTTATGACTTCTGCTTTTGAAGGCTTTTTAAATGAAGGCTGATTTTATTTTTGGTTTTCCCTTGCTGTGAGCAGTTAGAGTAGAATCCCACCTGCTCCTTCCTAAAGCCCCACGTCCTCTGAGCTCTCTGACCTGTGCACTGTCCCAAGGACTGGCTTCTCCCTCGGTCTCTGCAAGCCCCACTGTGGCACCGTCCCCTGAAGTGTCAGCCCTGAGGCCCAGGGGGGACATTGTGTGATGTTTGACTCTGTCCCATGCTCAGATCTGTGAATTTAAAGAGAAGGAAATGGGTTTGGGGCTTATTGATGTGGTTTAGCAACGTGCTGTCCTTGCTGGTACCAGTTCGGGTGAATTCTTGTAACGTTCTGTTGCCATAAAGGCCAAGGGTTACAAATGTGAGTGGCAAAAAAAATTTTTTTTTGTGAAGTTATTGTCAGAGATAGTCAAGAACTTGAAGTTTATTCGTATAATGCTATGAAGTGTGCACTAATTGACCCCAGATCTGTAAAGAGAATTAATTGTTCAGAGCCCAGGGGTGGGATGCTGTGTCACAGGTCTGCTGCCTGTGAGGGGAGGGAAACTTTGGAGGCACAGAATGATGTAAAACCAAATCCACTGCAAAGGAAAATAAAGTGAAATAAGGAGGGCTGGAGCCCTGCCATGACACAGTGTCAGGGGCTGGTGACAGTGTCCCTCAAGCTCAGCCTGCTCCCTGCTGTCCTGCCCTCTGGAATGCTGGCTGGGTGATGCAGCAGGGCTGAGGTTGTCCCAGTCTAATCTTAAAACCAAATGGGAGGGGGAGAATAAAAAATTGAAGTAATTGCTTAGTCTTCTTCCCTATATCACAAAGCAATGGGAGATGCACAGGAATTTAGGCACAGCAGAACTGCTGGGCTATGGAAATGGGAAAAGTCCAGGATCTGGGATGTTAATCCCACAAGTCACTGTAGCGCCTGGGCTGAGTGTCCAATGCTAGCTCTGGGTGAGCCTGGGATCCAGGAATGAGTCCAGGGGAGGCACCAGGATGATCAGAGGGATGGAGCAGCTCTGCTGGGAGGAAAGGCTGGGAGAGCTGGGATTGTTCAGCCTGGAGAGAAGTTTTGGGGTGATCTCGTGACCTTCCAGTGCCTGGAAGAGCTACAGCAAACACGAGAGAGATTTGGGACAAGGGAGGAGGTGCCAGGACAAGGGGGAATAGCACTGCCAGAGGGGAGGGGCAGATGGGATATTGGGAAGGAATTGTTCCCTGGGAGGGTGGGGAGGCCCTGGCACAGGGTGCCCAGAGAAGCTGTGGCTGCCCCTGGATCCCTCCAAAGCCAAGGTTGGACAGGGCTTGGAGCACCCTGGGACAGTGGGAGGTGTCCCTGCTCATGGCAGGGGGCAGCACTGGATGGGCTTTGAGGTCCCTTCCAACCCAAACCATTGTGGGATTCCATGAGTAACCTTAAACCTGCCATTAGTGTTACTTCCCGGAATCCCTGGGAAGGCTGGGGCAGTTCTCCGGCTGCTCCCTGTGCTCAGGGCCTGCTCTCACCCAGCTGAGCTCCCTGTTGCTCGCCGGGGTCATTCCACCTGAGCAATGCCAGCCTGGGAAGCTCCTGCTGCACATCCTGCCCTTTTTTCAGGCTGCTTCCTGCCTGCTAAAACCCCAGTGCAGGCAGGTCCTCGCTGGCTTTGAGTGTGACGAGTGTCCTCAGGAGGGTTTAATGTCGCAGGAACAAACCCGGGGACAGCCCCTGGTCTCTGCCGGAGCTCTGATCTCCTGCCTGTCTCCAAAGCCCCGGCTCTGGGCACGGCCGGCCGGAGCTGCCTGTCCCTGCTGCCCATAACTCATCGGGGGCTGACTGAGGAGGACAAGGAATTATTTCTGGTTGCTCCTGGGTGCAATTATTTCAGCTGGAGTGCAATTCCCACTCCTCCAGGAACTCTTCCACCCTTGTCTGCTCTTGCTGCTGATGTGGGAGTCCTTGTCGAAGCACAAACCCTCTGGCAGCTTCCTCGAAGCTTCCTGCTGAGGAAGCTGCGTGGTTTGGAACGTGGCTACTTTAATTCCATGGCTCCAGAGGCTTGGTTCAACCCTCAGCATCTGATCCTGCCTCTGAAGGAAGGAAGAGCCTGATCCCTCTCCCACAGCTCCAGGGACAACTGCTCAAGCACAGCTTTGCCCAGGCTGAGCGAGTCTCCAGCAAAAATCACCAAGTGAGAGCTACTTACACATATAAATATTTATTTGTACTAAAGGTGAGTGTTTCATAGAGTATCGAGTTCAGAATATATTAAATCATGAGATGCATCAGTTGAGGTACAAATTCCAGTCTCATGTCTTTAATAAATAGACTATAAACCCCCCAGCCCACATGTTTTAATCAGAGGTAATCAGGACACTTTGCTGGTTTAAAATGATAATACAACATCTGTGTTTTGCTGTGACCACCTGGATTTGCTGGGGGGACAGATTTCAACACTGGATTATTTTATGATGAGCAGCAATAGTGCTGTTTCACTCCTTAAAAATCCTAAATGTGAATATTCCTTGTGGTTCCTGCCAGAGGGCCTCCTGGATGAGGCTGGAGCTCCTGCTGAGGCTGCAGCATTTGCCTTGGGGTAAAACACAGCTTTGCTCCAAATACTTTTAAAAAATGAGTTAAAAACCACCCAAAAAGCCCTTTGGCAAGGGTATTTTCCAGTCGTAGACAAAGGCTTGGTCACTGTGCCCTGGCCACAGCAGAGCAGGCTGTAGCTCCCAGCACCTCATGCCACAGGCGGGAGCAGGTTGGTTTTACTGAGCATGGATCCATCGGGAATTAAAACTGGAGCACAAGAAGAGAGGGAAACGCCGATTCCCATTCACATCCCGACGGCTGTTAAGAGGCGGCCAGGTGCAAAAATCATGGAGTGAGGCCGTGGCTGTAATTCCCAAGCGCTTGTTTGTTTTGCTCTGCTGACACCTCCCAGCTAGGGAGGCAAGGGGGGAGCAGCCCTGTCCCTTGAAGCCCCGAGGCACGGGTGGGTGGCCCTGGCAGTGCCCAGGGAAGCTCCGCTGTTGTGTCACTGCTCGGAGGCCACCGCAGGAAAACCGCGAGTCAGCAGAAAAGCCTCAGGCACGGCACAGGTCCGTGTCAGGATGAGGGTGGGGAAGGAGATTAAATCCGGGGTAACTTTCCACAGCCAGAGCTGGGAGCAGCACTCCACAGGGCTGGAGGGGCCCAAGGGCTTCCCTGCCATCCTCTGGGTGTCCCCAGCCTGCAGACACGGAATAAATCAGGTCACCTGTACCCACAATGGTGTGGATGAGGGCAGGAGCTTCAGAACCTCAGCAGGTTCTCCAGACCCACCTCACGCTGTGTCTTTGCTGTTTTGCCTTGGATTTGCCTTTGGGATGGGAGGAGTGTGGGCAGAGGGAAGGGGGATCCCATCCTGCCATGTGAGAGGACACGTGAAAGCACAGTGACAGCGTCCCTGATTCTCCTTGCTGTCCAGAGTTTTCTCAGGGACCTCAGGGCCTTATGGTGCCTCCCAGGACAGGTTCCCCCCACCGGGCTGTGAGTGCAGGGATGACCATGGCACAGCAGGAATGCTCAGCCTGGGATTTGTTTGACCAAAGAGGTCAAGCAGGAAGCAAGGAAGCAGTGAGGGAACTGGCTCAGCCACAAGGAACTGGCGGTGGTCACAGCTGATCTTAAAAAGTGCTTTTTAGAAAAGGGCATTAAAAAGATTCTATTAATTTGCAAAAACTGTCTAAGGCACAATGTGGAAAGGCACTTCTTCATTTCTGCTCCAGGCAGGGCACAGGCAGGATTTATCCTGGTCCAAAGCCCCCCTCTGCACTGGGAGCTGCTGTGATGCCCTGGTAGCACCACAACAATCCTGCTGGCACGTCCTGACGCCAGCTCCATGAGGACATTCCTTCCAGCTCCATGGGGACACTCCCAGGCAGCTTTAGGGAGAGAAGGATCAGGCTCAAAGTATTTCTGATTGGTAAAAAACACTCTGACCCAGGTAGGAAAATCCCAGGGTCATGCCAAGTGATCTGTGTCACAGGTAATCAACTGATCATTGCTCACTCTTAATACAGGTATTTCTAGAGAGGAAGAGGAGAAGGAGGAGTTAATTCTTTTTTTCCAGTGACTGGTAGTACGTGGTGAGGACTTTCCAGGCTTTGGGGGCCATGAAGCCATCCGGGGGGTTTTCCCCTTCCCGAGCAAGCTTCCTCATGCGTGTTCCTGAGATGAAGTCAAAATCGTCGTGCCTGTGTGAAACAGAGACAGGTGACATCAGCACAGCTGGAACCCCCACGGTTCCTCATCCCAGAGAAGCTGGAGTGTCCATAACTCACTTCCCAGCTGCAAGAGGCTGCATTTCTACTGCCTCTCAGCCCCCAGCCTGTGCTGCTTTTCCTCCCTGGTGGCACCTTTAGTTTCAGGTGACAGCTGGGAACAGCTCTTGGAGGAAAACACGGGTGGCTTTCCCAGGTTCTCCCCCCCCTTCCTCTCCTTGGGAGGAACGTGACTTTTCCCTGTCCCCTGGAACGCTGCGAGCCCACAGCGCCCGCAAACCCCACGTTCTGAAGAAACCACGAGGGTCGCTGCTGTGTTACCTTTTGGAGTCATAGAAATCCATGGCTCTTTTGAGCTTGTTGTAGGCAGCCACCCGGAAGGGGATGATCTCCACGGAGGTGAGCCCGGGGGCCATGCTCAGCACCTTCCCACCGTGGGTGGGCTCATACAGGTCCTGCTTAGTGTCAGGGTGTGGCATTCCCGCCGGGTCTCGCCCCACGATGTAGAAGTTGGCTCCTGCAACCATCCGGGCCCGGCAGTGCCACTGCACCTGCAGGGAGGGACACAGGGACTGAGGGCTGGGGGAAGGGGAGGCTCTGGGGATGCACAGGCAGGGCGTGGGGATTGGGCTGGGTCTGATCTGGCAGCAAATGGAGGTTGCAGTTTGAATTTCCGACCTGCCAAAGTGGTGCTCCCCAGCACACGGAGGGGGAGGTTCAGCATCTGCCCCTGTCATCCCACTGATTTAGGGACAGAAGGGAAACCCCTGGGGTTTCAAACAAATCTCCCTGCCTGACAGAAAAATGTGGAGCTCGTTTCTAGCCCTTCTCCCCAGCTGTCCACAGCCCAGGAGAGGATGGAGAGGGTGGATCCTTGCTTCCAGCCCAGGGAGCCAATGGAAGCGAGCTCCATGGGGAGATGCTGCAGCAGCAAGTGCAGGCAAAACATGCAGGGAGCCAAGAGTGAGGACACGGCTCCAGCCCCCTTCCTGGAGTTTTCCAGAACTGCACAGGCAGGCTAGGAGCACAACCCCCATGGACCGGCTACCTGCCTTGCCCTGCTGAGCAGCCAAGGGCTGTGTTACCTCTGTGGGGCCAGCGTAGAGCATGGGAGAGGGGAAGATGGCCACAATGGTGGACTTGGGGTCCAGGACTTGCTCCTCCAGCACGGCGGCGTGCTGCTTCATGCGCCACTCCAGAGGGACATCATCATCCTTGGTCCACCCGCCCAGGGGGTGCAGCAGGAGCACGGGGTTCTTGTAGCCCCTCTCCAGGAGCTGGCGCCGGGTGTCCTGCATGAGCAGGGCGTGCCCGTTGTGCACGGGGTTGCGCAGCTGGAACGCGAAGACAGCATCTGGCAGGGAAAGATCAGGGGGTCACAGGCCTCATTCCCACACTCTGAACTGCCACACAGTCGTGAGAGACATGTGTGTGCCCTGTCTCAGCTATGACAGATCTGTGTGTGTCCTGTCTCAGCCATGACAAACCTGTGTATCCTGTCTCAGCCATGACAGATCTGTGTGTGCCCTGTCTCAGCCATGACAGATCTGTGTGTGTCCTGTCTCAGCCATGACAGACCTGTGTGTGTCCTGTCTCAGCCATGACAAACCTGTGTGTGCCCTGTCTCAGCCATGACAAACCTGTGTGTGCCCTGTCTCAGCCATGACAAACCTGTGTTTGTCCTGTCTCAGCCATGACAAACCTGTGTGTGTCCTGTCTCAGCCATGACAGACCTGTGTGTCCTGTCTCAGCCATGACAGACCTGTGTGTGTGTCCTGTCTCAGCCATGACAAACCTGTGTGTGTCCTGTCTCAGCCATGACAGACCTGTGTGTGTCCTGTCTCAGCCATGACAGACCTGTGTGTGTGTCCTGTCTCAGCCATGACAGATCTGTGTGTGCCCTGTCTCAGCCATGACAGATCTGTGTGTGCCCTGTCTCATCCATGACAGATCTGTGTGTGTCCTGTCTCAGCCACCTGTGTGCCCTCTCTCCACATGAGCAAGGAAGGCCCTGAACACCTCAGCTGAGTGTTTCACTCACACACACAGACACACTCACACCACCCTGCCAAGGTTATTTTCACTGCACTCCCTTCCTTTGGGGCTGATTTTAGCCCTATCACCTCTCCTACAATGTTTGTGCATAGGACTAGACACCTTTACTGATACCTTAAGTCACCTCCCCAAGCTCAGTGGCAATTTCAGGAGGGCCAGTGCTGTTTCCCCAAAACAAGGGTGGGTGTCTGACCCTTGCCAGCCTACTGGGACCACGCTGGACAGGGCTTGGAGCAGCCTGGGCTAGTGGAAGGTGTCCCTGCCCATGGCAGGGGATGGCACTGGATGAGCTTTAAGGTCCTTCCAACCCAAACCAGTGTGGGAGTCTATGGCACAGAGAGCTGGGAGAAGACACCTGAGCTGTGCCCCAGGGGTGAAGACCAAGAATGTCAGTGGAGAGAGGATCTGACCTGCCAGGAGGGTTGTGAGCAGGATGCTCAGCACTCCCCAGCCCTCAGAGCAGCCCAGTGGGGACACAACCCATCACAAGCACTGCCCTAACCAAGGAGATCCTGTGCCACTTTTTGTGCCATGCCCTGAGTCCCCCTTACTGCCCACCCCCCACAAACAGCCCCATTTTGGGAGCATCCAGAAGCCACCTGGAAGTGCTGTGAGCTTGAGAACAAGTCACCAAGGCCTGCTGGGCAGGAAGAGCCCTGTCACTGGTGTAACCCAGGGCACTCACCAGCATTCATTTCCCTGAACTTCTGCTTGAGAGCCAGTGGGGTCAGGCGGTACTGGTCCAGCCCATCATTCCATTTGATCTTCTCCAGGACCTGCAGGTCTCCACCAACCAGCCAGTCTCCACTCTCCATCACCATCTGGGAATTACACACACCTTCAGTGCAAAGGGACCAGCACACTTCCCCCTATTCCTCTCCCAGTCTCCTTTGAACAATGTGAGGCTGAACCCCATTGCAGGATGGCCTTCCCTTCTCACAAGTGGAAAACATCATTGCAGTGACCACGTGAAGCAAATGGCACAGGCAGCAAAACCTCAGCAAGTGGGGCAGGAGCCAGCTGCCCAGTCCCCACCCAGCTCTCCTTTGGCAGCCAACAGTCTACAGGAAGGCACAAGACCTTCCTCCACCTCCCTCTTTCTCTTTCCTCCTGGGAATAGGCAGGAGGAATGAGCCTGTTGCAAGGTGCACACCTGCTGCTGATTGATTAAACAAGGCATTTTAAGGGAGGGGGAAAGAACTGCCACAGCTGTAGCCTTTTTTAGCAGAAGGCTCAGGTCACTGTGTGGAGCCTGGAGCTCTCCCTTTCTGAGGGGTGATGCTCCTTGTGCTGCCACAGACTAAGCGGGAAGAGAGAAGCTGTAAAAACATAACAACCCTGTTGGCTGCCTGTAGGGGAAGAGCCAAAAAATGCAGTCCTGCCTGCTGGGGATGGGCAGGTCCTGAGCTCGGTCCTCACACAAGGCACCACTGTGAGGTGAACCCCTTTGCTTCATCTGGTTCTTCTTGTCAGGGTCAGGATTAAAAGTGAGAGAGACAGAATTCCTGTTCAGGCTTGGATGTTTATTGTTCCTTATCTCAGTTACAGCCTCACTGACCGTGAGTGCTTCTACAGGCTAAGTTAACAGAGCAAAAATGGAGCCTGGAGTAATGTCTTCAAGGTCTTTTTAAGTCTAAACCACCCAATTATGAGATGCAAACTAATTTATTTATTCTTCTAACCCAATAACTAGCCACCCCTGTCCTGCACTGTGGATTTTTCCAACCAATCACACAAAATCACCCAAACTTGTGAAGAAGAAGAAAAGAAGATGACGAAGAAGAAGAAGAGGAAGACAAAGACGAAGATGATTACAAAGAAGAGGAAGAAAAAGAGGAAGACAAAGAAGAAGATGAAGAAGATGACTACACCCCAAACCCTCCATCTCGTTATAGATATTACTATATCCCAAATCCCCAAACTTGAAATCTTTCACCCTGTGAGATAACACACTTCTATCCAACTACACACTCATAATTTCACTGCCATCACTCAGCTTTGGAAGCCTTTTCCACGGCCTCAGCTCAAATACAGTGTATCTTTGAGGCTCAGTCCCTGTCAGCACAGAAAGCCTGAAATCCTCTGTGCCCAGGCTTCCGACCGGTTCCCAGCAAGGAGCTGGGGCAGGAAGCGCAGACCGGAAAACCATCGCCCTCAAAACCTTGGAAAAGTCGGCTTCTCTATCCCCTGCCTACGTTTTATCCCCGAGGAAGCAGGGAAGGGCCGGCCGCACCTGGATATGGGGATGGCGAGGGCAGGTGGTACCCCAGACTCGGGCGCAGCGCTCCTCTTTCCTGTGCGCGAAGAACTCGGGGTCGCGCAGCACCGCGACCCGGCGGCCCTGGAAGCTGAGAGCCAGCGCCGCGCTGCCCTCCAGCCGCTGCTTGTCCTCCGCCGACACCGGCAGCACGATCGGGATGCTCAGATTCACCACGCCGTCTGCCGAGAGACAAGGGAGAGCAGTTCAGCATCCTCCAGCCGCTGCTCGTCCGGCGGGGACAGCACCGCGGGGATGCTCGGGTTTGCAACCCTTGAAGGGAAAGGGTTCAACACCCTCCAGCACAGGTGTTTTTTTTTCAACAAATTCCAACACAGGACAGGAATTTTAAGCAGCCCCGGGAGCGCAGTAAACAGAGGTTTCCGTGGAAAATCAGTCATCGCAGCAGTTTTCTCTGCACTGTCAATAAATAGCGATGTTACTGGAATATAAAGGCACCTTATCTAAGGATCGGACGGAGGCGTCTCCAAATTACCTGGAGCATCTCAGTTCCTGCACTCTCCCTTTCCCTGGTTATTCTGCCTTAGCTGCTTGTGAAGGTGAAAAAATTTTCATGTGCAAAAGGCAACTCTGGAAACCTGAAAAATTACAATGTGCTTGGAAAACACATTGGCTCTCCTCCAGGAGAAACACCTCCATGAAGGTTGCTCCAGTGCCCTGGAGCACCCCATTCCCTGCACACCTCCTGGGCTGCCTCTTCCACCACACTCAGTTTTAATTTGGTTTTTGGGATTTTTTATTTGTTTGTTTGTTTTTTTGTTGGTTGGTTGGGGTTTCTTTCTTTTTTTTTTTTTTTCCCCTGGCTATCTCAGTACTGATACTCCTCCTCCTCCTTTACATCTCTGCACTGCCCATGCTTAATCTGTTTTCTGTGCGAGTCTGTAAGCGCACACATAGTTTCTAATTTCAGTGTTGTTCCTAAGTAGCTTGAAATCATGTTGGTTTTAAGCCAAATCTCCCAATTTCCGAGTGTTCCACTGAGGTCCTCCCATTTCTTCTTGGATATTCCAGTGTTAATACAGGAGAATCAGTCTCTTCCATGGGTTTCCAGTCACAAACAAATCACTGATTCAATTTGTTCTGATCTGACTGAAATCAGCTGGGACCCTTGAGAGTCTTCATTTGAGGATTTTGACTATGATATAGATTTTTACTTTAATTTTTTATTAAAATATTTGCATTTACTTTAAATTCACAACTGGATATCATTCATCTGCCAGGCAGCAATTTTCATGAATAATCATAATTATATTCACATGGGATCCAATCAATATCAACTTCATACATTTAAATCACATTAATAATGATCAGTCAATGAAGCCGCCACAGGAAAAAAAAAAAAGCTGCATTATGAAACGAACAAATACTGCTGAAAGTGAGAATCTTCAGGCTCCATTTCCAAATGCAGGATGGAGAGGTAACAAAAGATCACTCCAGTACAGGTAATTACAAAATTACACAACTGGGATCTTTGTGCAGACTGGTCCCTAGGACACGGGGTGTGTCGGGCCATGTCTTAACTGCCTGGATCATAAACGAGCCCAGGCTGTAATAATTTCATAATAATTTCAACCTTTTTTTTTTTTTTTTTTTTTTTTTAAAATCTCAAAAAATTATAGAAAAAAATAAATCTCAATTGAGGTAATTTGTGCAGAGCCTGAGAACAGTGCCATACATACCAGCTACTGAGAGCCTCTTTCCTGTGAGAACACAAACATAATTAAGATAATTAATGCTCAGGGGCACGTTACAGAAACCATTTCAAGATTCAAAGCATTTAAAAGCTCCTGCTGGCGTGGCCATGGTCCTCCACACTGCTACCACAGCCTTGCACTGAGAGTGGTCCAACACCTCCACTGTCACTGTCATCCCTCCTGACAGAGTCATGGGTCATTGCTGCAGATCCACCCCCCTTCCTGGTGGCCCTACACATCACCCACCTTCTGGGGCATCCTGCAGGGATCTACGGCAGAGCACCAGCTTGAACAAGTGTCCCAAAAAATCAGGGGAGCTGCCCAAGCCATCACTGACCCCAGGGCACGAGGGCTGTGCCGATGGCTCCGGGGAGAGCAGGCTCAAACCTCTCCTTGGCAGTGCCACATCCCAGCCTCAGCACCATGCAATGGAATCCTCCACCACTTCCCAAAGCTTGTCCAGGAGCACCTGGTGTTCTCTTTCCCACTCAGATGTCACCCTGAATGAGGGCCTAACCACACTGATGCTGAGTTTGGAGACCCCCGTGGAGACAGGGTGCACCAGGGAGTGATGCTGCTGCCCTCTGCTACAAAGACCTTGCTCTGGAGAGCTCATCCTGATGCCTTAAGTTTTAGCTTTTATATTTTTCAGATTCTGTGCTGTTTTAGTGTGTAGTTCTGGGTTTCATATTAAGTGCTACTAGGCTCTCTTCACAGAGTAGGGAGACAAAACAATTCCTTTTCTAGCTTGGGACCAAGGATAACAAATACAAATTTCAGGCCCAAGAACAAAAACAACGGTGAAGTGGGAAGAAACACAAGGAAGCTGGAGCTTCATAACCTGAAGCTATAACTAGACAATTAACTCCAATATGCTAATGGACCACAATTTGTAACAGTGTGAGACCTCGTGGGCAGTTTACCATTTTGTGACCATTTTGGGGTTCACCTTGGGAGTAGTCCAGCCCGGCTCTTGCACTGCCCAGGGTGTATCTATTGAGGCCTTTTAATAAATCCCTACTTTATCCTTTTGCTCTGTCTAGTCTCAGCTCCAGGTCAGCCTCCAGAAAGCATCAACCCCCCTGCAAAGCTGCTCTCCTAGCCTTTGTCCCTGCTCCCTACAGAGCTCTACACACCCTGAACATCTGCCCACAGAGCTCCACAGAGGAGATGTGCTCAGGGATGTTGACAGGTTTGGGGGAGGGGAGCACCCCAAAAGCAGGTACACTCTGGGATGAGCCTCCGGCACAAAGTACGGGGCTCTGGAGCAACGTGGCCATCCCAGGGCACTCTCCGACCTCCTCAAGCACAACAGGCAGCTCAAAGACCACAGAGGAGGCTCTGATAACAGGGACATGTGCTTCTGAATGCTGTTTGCACACTGGGCAGGAGGTGAAAGGCTACGGCGTGTCTGGGAGCAGAGCCCCCACACAGACACTGCCGCAGTGCAAAGTGAGCAGTCCTGAGCTTTGCCTCTGCTGCATGGTGCCCAGATCTGAGCAACAGCAGCAAATCACTGCCCTGTGGGACCACAGGACATTCTAGAAGGCATGCAAGGCTCAAAGGGACTTGCTCACCCCGATCCCTGAAGGGAGAGATCACTGCCAGGTCTACAAACTCCAATGTGAGCACCCCATGTGCAGGTGAAGTCACAGCAACAGCATCCACAGCTGAGAAATGGGGTGGAAATAGCTGTGCCCCAGTCCCAGCTGTGGATGGTCATCACCTGAGCCCTCTTTGCCTCTTCCAGGGATGAAGCACCTCTAACAGGCTGCTAATGCATAGAGAAATCAGATTTACTTCAAGCTACCATTTTGGAGAAGAAGGGAAATGGGGTGGGGGGCAAAACCAGGCTCTGCTCCTGTTTCCAAGAAGCAGCTGCCTTCTCCTCCCACCTCCAGCTCAACTTGGCAGCCTCCCTGCTTCCTTGGCTTTGGGGTTGCATCTCTGTTTACCCTGCTACAGCCAAGCACAACAAGAGCCACACAAGTCCTGGAAGGTTTGAGCAGCACCATGTGAGATACCAGAGCTGTGAGCCAGGGCTGTGTCCACAGCAGGGTGACCCTGGCCACCTTCAGGAGCCCTGATGTGTACCACAAGGCAGGACAGAAGGACACATACCGTTGAGCAGGGTGCTAAAGTGCAGCACTTGCAGGTACTCTGCCTCTCGCATGAATCCTCTCAGAGGAGTGGCCCAGCCTTCGCTCAGCACCTGCACCCACTGCAGATCCAGCTGCAAAACAAACCCAAAGGAGTCACACTCCTGTCACCACGTCGTGCTCAGAGGCTGCTTTTCCCTCCCTTGTGCTGAAACAGCATTTTCGTTTTGTTTTGCTTCAAATACAGGACATTCATAAAGGGGAGAAAGGCATGGGGGATGTAGCTTGGGGCTTTTTAAGCCAGACTCACACACTTTCACAGCACAACCTAGAATCCCAGAATGGTTTGGGTTGGAAGGGAACTTAAAGACCATCTCATTCCACCCCTGCCATGGGCAGGGACACTTTCCACTAGCCCAGGCTGCTCCAAGCCCCGTCCAACCTGGCCTTGGACACTTCCAGGGATGCAGGGGCAGCCACAGCTGCTCTGAGCACCCTGTGCCAAGGCCTCCCAACGCCCCCTGTAACCCTGCCCTCTGGCAGTTTGAACTTGTGGGGCTGTATGAACACAGCAGAGGAGACTGACACCCTGCAACAAAGGGTGAAGTCATGGCAGAAAGTGGCTGAGGATCCGGATCCCACCTCAGCTTGCCATAAACCACAGCCACAGAAGGTCAGGGCCATCAGAAAAACACAGGCCACTCTGGCAACATCCTCCTGGAAGCTTCCACCCTTGGAGCAGCTAAATAGTGCCAGAACCTGTGTGTGACAATACCTTAGTGATCTCCACTGCTGGCAGCTTCTCTGCCTCAGCCCGGACACTGCTGAGTTTATCCTCAGGCACAAACAGCTCCAGAACTTCCTTGACTGAGCCTTGGGGCACGATGTTCTGAAAGACAGAGACAGGCAGCACTTGTAACACTTTGATTTTTACAGGTATGCCCAAAAGGCAATGTCCCAAAGCTGGGCTCCAAAGCTTCCAGTGATGGTGACATGAAAGTGACCCACCTGTGCCTGGAGGAGGTCCACGACCTGCTGGATGCACTCAGACACGGATGCAGTGTTTGTTTTCAGCACCAGCTCAGGAGCTTCGGGTTTCTCATACTCTGAGTCAATCCCCGTGAATCCTACGGACAATTAACCCCCAAATTAAATTTATTTAATAGAAAAATCAGTGCTATAGAGCCAAGAAAACCATACAAACAACCAGGGGGCATTCAGCCATGCTGGGTACAACAAGTGACACTTGTGACAATAAGATTAGGGGAACAGGATCCTCTTGTGCACTACAAAGGGCCTTTAGACACCCACCCCTATGTGTGGCACTGCCAGGACAAGGCATCCAAAGCTTAGGAAAGTAAAAGGAAAAATAAAATCTCTCTCCTCCATACCTTTGATCTCTCCAGCTCTTGCCTTTTTGTACAGGCCCTTCACGTCTCTGCTTTCACAAATATTTAGAGGAGCATCTACAAAGATTTCAAAGAAAGGAAGTCCAGCTGCCTCATGAATTTTCCGTGCGTTCCTACGATCCTGTTAGAAGAAAGATAGGAAAAATCTGAATTGCAGCAAAAAAAGCCTCCCTGGATTTTGACACAAGTAAAATTAATCTTCTTAAAAATTTATTAAATGTATACTAGTTCTAATAAGGACTTTTCATCTCACTTCCCTCCTTTTCTTTAAAGATACTTTAAAATAAAATTGTAAAAATCTACACTTTCGATCTGTTTTCATCTTTTCCCATGCAAAACCTCAAGATCTTTTCGTTAGGCAGGACAGCAGAACTTTAGATTATGAATAATTATCTGCCCTATGTCAAAATGGTCAGACCTGATGATCTTAGAGGGCTTTTCCAACCTTAGTGATTTCTCGATTCTACAAAAAAAGGAACTGCTTGCATCAGCTTGATAACAGCGGCTACGGAAGTGGAAATCGCAGTCAAATCTTCTTCCAAAAGAGCAGTAACTGCTCTAGGACAGGCTGCTGCTTCTGTGGCTCTTTTCTGCCTCTGAGGAGTTAATAGCAGGGAGATCTTAAACTCCTCTTAGATTTCCATCAATTTGTAACACTGAATTTATCCAGTCAGGTCACTGCCCTCCAAACACTGATCACGCACAGCTGCGTGTCAGTGGTGCTATACAGAGCACCCGACAGTGGATTTAGGAACCCCTCTCCATAAATCATCTTCACCATCTGAGATGAAGCTGAGAGGAGAGCAGGGTCTCTGGGATCTTCAGAAACTTGCCTTTGTGAAGGGGGAGATGAAGCTGGTGATGCAGACGAGGCCCGCATCGGCGAAGAGCCGCGCCACCTCGGCGATGCGCCGGATGTTCTCCTCGCGGTCCTGTGCCGAGAAGCCCAAGTTCTTGTTCAAGCCGTGCCGGACGTTGTCACCATCCAGGGAGTAGCAGGGGATGCCATGAGCCACCAGGTACTCTTCCAGAGCAAAGCCAATGGTTGTCTTGCCAGCTCCAGAAAGGCCTGGGGGAGGCAGAAAAGTGAGGGGTCAGGTTTGAGGTCAAGAGAGTGAAAACGAGAGCGTAACTGTGATGCCAGCGGCCAAACTCCTTCTGTCCAAAGTTCCCTACCTCATTCCTTCCTAAAGGAAGTTGGATTCATCCTTCACAGAGCCCTTTTCAACATATATTATTGAAGGAGTGGCATTAATGCCATGAGAAAAGCACCTACAGCCCAACCTCTGGAGGGGTCTAACCCAGCAGTGTCCCTTGCTGGGCTATGCTGGGACACATGGGTTCCAGGAGGCAGGGGAAGTTTGAAAGGATGCTGCTTCCTCCAGGTCTCTCCACATCTTCCTCTTCCTCCTCCTGCAACCACTGTCAAGAGTCAACTGCTCTCCCATTCTGAACCCAAGGAGAGACTCTTGCTGCAACCTCATGGAGTGGGGGAGGCTCCAGCAGCAAAGGCCCTTCATCGCCTCCTGCTCTAGGTGTGTATTTCAAAGAATAATCATCAACCAGGTGAGTTCAAACCTTTCAGACACAAGATTTTTGAGTAATACTAAAAAAGGAAGGAAATTGCCTTGGATAGGGCTTTGGGCCTCAGAAACTATACAAAAGCAGATGGAGCACTTCAAAATTGAGGAACGGAATAGAACAGAAATGGGCTTTAATCCAGCATCTACAACCTAAGGTGACACAAAGGCAAATCAGAATGGCTTTACAAATCCTTCCAAGCACATCCTTCAATATCTTCCAGCAGCTAAAGAAAATGGCAATATTTAACAAGCAAAGGAACAACTGGACATCTGGCAAAAGTCAAACTTGTCTAAATATTAGAAATGAGAAATGCAATTGCCATTTCTGGCAGCCCCTAATCCCCAAACAATGAGTTATTACCTCAAGGCAGAAGAGAAGGGCAACAAAACAAATGAAAGGGATTGCTTCCAGCGTGACTGTGGCTGGGAGTATTTATTCTCCAGACAAGGTGACTGCCTCGTGCTGCCTCAAACACAGCAGACCTACACGTCCCAATAAACTTTCCACCGCTCCTGAATGAAAACATCCGCATTTTGGACAACCCTGGGTACGTTCCACTGCCAAAGACTGGCTGGATTTGAGCCAAGGCTTCCTCAGCTACACACATGGGAACAACAAGTGCTACCCCGAGGGCCTCTGACATGCTCAAAGGAGCCTGATAGCAGCTGGGAAATCCATAAAAACATTAGTTATGGGCAGCAGCTGCCAGGGAGAACATCTTGCTGCACCAGCACTGCATATCTGCGTTTCCCACGTGGGGATGTTTTGCAATTCCCAGCTCGCAGGGCACACTGATGTTTCCTGCAGATCCCAAACCCCCACCTGCCAGCCATACTCATCGAGTTTCACAGGTGAGGCCATGCTTTCACACCCAGACAAAAATACCTGTGAGCCAAACCGTGCAGCCTCGGAATCCTCCCCTGGTGCCAACAACTTGTCCTCTCTTATTCCTGCTGACATGATGGGCTTGGTAAACCACGTTGGTGGATCCCTGAGAAAACAGAGCAGAACAAAGCACTTCTGTTACCTTTGCTGCCCTCAATGCAAAAGGAAATCTCTGCTGGGAAAAACAGATGGGAGAGAAATGAGAATTCATTTATGAGCCAGCATGGTGAACCCTGGTGCTTTGGTGTGAGTTCAATTTCTGCCTCAGCAGCACAGACTCATTTTTTGGAGGCTTTCTGCCTCTGCCCAGGCAGAGGTTTCTGGTGGTGATGCCTTCGTTCCAGCAGGGAGAAGGGAGAAGGTGACTGGCTTTGCTGCAGGAGAACTGCCAGATGGCTGATCCCCTGGGGGCAGGCAGGACACAGAGTCTGGGCAGAGACACCTTCCCTGCCTTTTTGACAGTTTCAAACACAGACAGACTCAACTATTATTTTAATCAGGCTTGCAAAACAAGAGCAACTTCAGGTGCTAATTTACTGGCTGTATAACACCAGAACTGCAGCTGGGGCAGGAGCAGCGCTGAGCTGAGCTGAATGGGATGGGAGGCAGAGGAAACAACCCCTGGTGTGTCCATGTGCATTCCCAAGCAAACAAGGCACCAGCACAATGCTGAGCTAGAGCACTGGATTTTGGTGCTTCCTAATTCTGGTTGTTCCTAATGTCACTGACCCCAGAGTCTCTGCAGGGCTGCAGGTGAAACAGCCTGGCTCTGCCCTGCAGCTCCAGCAACAGCACCTCCACAAGGAATGTTCCACATGAAACATCCACAGGTCCTTGTTAATTGTGAGGATGATGTTCCCAACTGAGGCACACAAGGGAAAGAACAAGGAGGGAACAAGGATATAAATATATCCTGGACTTGTATGCAGAGAGAGAGAAAAGAAGGTTGCGTGGAGAACTCACAGAACTTTCCAGTGTCTGAGAGAGCCTCTGGGGAAGCTGGAAAGGGACTGTTCATCAGAGTGACATGACAAGGGGAATGGGTTCAGACTGAAAGAGGGGAAATTTAGGGTAGTTATACAGAAGAAATCCTCCCCTGTGAGGTTGGGGAGTGTGCCCAGAGAAGCTGTGGCTGCTCCTGGATCCCTGGAAGTGTCCAAGGCCAGGGACTTGGAGCAGCCTGGAATAATGGGAGGTGTCCCTGTCCATGGCAGGGGGTGGCACTGGATGGCTTTAAGGTCCCTTCCAACACATACCAGTCTGCTCTTCTATGAAAAACTCAAAACATCTCTAGACCTGAAAAGGTGAGCGAAAGGATGTATACATCCTGTGACTCAAAGAATAAAAGATAAATAGCCCAAGACTTGATTTCTGTGGTTTGTGCCATTTTGTTGCTTTTTGTGTTTTGTTTTCTTTTTTTTTGTGGGGGGCTGTCAAAAGAGTGAACATTTTAAGCTGCCAAAGGTGAGACAGCACCACCATGGATCAATTTTCTCCCATCCCCAGGAGTTCAGGCTGTGTCCCGCAGGAGAGAAGCCACGATAACATCCGTGCCTCGGGAAGATGCAGGATCTGGCACATTCCTACATGGCTGATGTAAGGAGATTGTTCTAAGTACAGGTTGCTGTGCCATAAATCAGCGCTGTGTGAGCATCTCAGAGCTGTTATTTTGCATGCTGGCACCTTTGGGAGCTTGGGAAAGCACCACTGAGGACATTTTTGCAATTCAGCAACACTGTCACACCTCTCCCACCTGCTGGAGGCTCCAGATGGTACCAAATCACTCAGATTTTTCCGCTCTGTTCATAAACTTTCCAGAAAACTCTTCCCAACCCTGAGCAACTGGATGGCTGGGCTGGGAGCTTGCTTAGATGAGAATGGGCTCTTCAGTGGGAAAGACCAACTTCCCACCTCAGCATCCACCAGCTAGAAATGGTGTGGGAAACCAGAGCTGAAGTGTGGTGGAAGGGAGTGAAGGCACCAGGAAAACTGATCATTAATGACCTGAGAGCAAATCCTAGAGAGATTTTGCCTAGGAAGAGCATATCCTGCAAGATGGTTGGGAGGCAGAGAGAAGCAGTGGATGGGGTTTAATCAGAGGCAGATCTGTCCTACTGATTTGATTCTAGTGGCTTTAACTCTGTCACTGCAAATCAAACATATTTAAGTAGATAATCCAATCATCATCGCAACATTGACACCTGGATGTTGGCCCCTAAAGCAGGGACAATTTAGGACACTGGTAAGCATGTCTTGGAAATGACATGGGTCAAGGAAATGAGGCTGGGAGAAGAACTTCTGACTTATAATTCACCCCAAACAAGGCTTCAAATAAGGCAATAAATGTCCCAGCAGCATCTCCAAAAAAGGGCCGTGCATCCCCTGCCAGACAGATGGTTAAAGATGACACTGCCACAGTCTCCCCATTCCTTGGAAATCTGCTGTTTGGCCCTGTCTGGATGAGCTCAGTGCTCAGCCCACCCTCCCTTACCTCATCCAGGAAATGAGAAAAAAACAAACACGTTGCTCCAAGCCTTGGACCGAGGCTGCAGCGGACCAAGAAAAAAATCCCAACTTTGCTTTTGGTCTCCCCTCCTACTGAACCCTTCCATGAAATTGGCAGACAGGGAGAGACCAAGATCTTGGCTGTCTTTAGGATCAGGCTTGACTGAGCTGCCTGTCTCTTGGTTTAGTTTCCAAAGGGAAGTGCTTTCTGTGAACCACCCTGGTGGGATGCCCTGCTGTGTTAAAGCAGGTTGCAGCCAGAGGCAGGAGGTTTTTCTGGAATGACCCTCTTGAATAAAGAGATGTGGCCTCTGAGACAGGAGAGTCTTGCTAGAAATCAGGAACCATCAGTGTCCTCTGCTCTGAGAGCCACCATTGCTCAATTCATAGCATCCACAAAAGTGACCTCAGCTCCTCCTGCAGTAATTGGCCCTGGAAGGGAATAGCTGTGCTTGCCCACATAAATTATATGTGACTACTCAAGGAGATCTTATCAGGCAGCATCTCTTCTCATGTGACAGTTAAAAGCATGAGGTCTCTGGGGCCTCTCCCAGACATCACTGATGTTTGTTGGGAGCAGAACCACTGCACATTTAATAGAAAATGTACCAGACAAGAAATATTTATAATCTTAGACCTATAGAGGTGTTAAGGTTGGAAAAGACCTTGAAGATCATCAAGTCCCTTCATCAACCCAGCACCACCACTGTGTTCACCACATCCTCAAGGGCCATATCTACATGTTTTTGAATACTTCCAGAGATAGTGATTTCACCACTACCCTTAGCAGCCCATTCCAATGTTCTACAACCCATTCCACGAAAAAATTTTCCTAATATCCAATCTAAGCCTCCCCTGGCACAACTTGGGGCTGTTTTCTCTTGTCCTGTCCCTGTTCTTTGGGAGCAGAGCCTGACCCCCCTGTCTGTCCCCTCCTGTCAGGGAGTTGTGCAGAGCCAGAAGGGCCCCCCGAGCCTCCTTAGCTCCAGGCTGAGCCCCCCGAGCTCCCTGAGCTGCTCCTCGTCAGAACCCCTCCCCAGCTCTGCTGCCCTTTTGGGTTTAGGCTTGTCCCGACAAATTGCATGGATGTTTTGCCATCTCCCACTAGGAGTTCAAGTATAAACTCTGGTTCTTAGGGCAGCACCTCCTCCTGCCTCCACATCCCCAGTTCTTCAACCAGCACCTCCACGGCTGCATCACAAGGGAGAGCATAGCAAGAACAAACTGCAAGTGCCACGTTCCACAGCTGAGGGGTGGAAATGAAGGGGATAATGGGATCTGAGCAGGACATTCGAGATCCCTTGAGTGCACACAACACCCTCAGGCCAACCCTTGCTCAGCCACCTGGAGAAGGCAGAGCTCTGGGATGCTGCAAAGGAGATGAGGCACCAGAAAGCCACGCTGGCCGTCACAGCGGCCCATCAGGTCCAAGCCCGCGTCCTTACGGTGCCCTCAATTCACCCCTTCCTGCTGCAGCTGGCACAGGCAGGGACCTGGAAGCTGTCCAGGAGCCACAGCTCACGGCAGGCTGCAGCAGCATCCCGCTCCGGAGAGGGACTCGCTCCCGAAATCGCTGCTCACGCCAAGGCTGCGGAGCGCCGCGCTGCGAAGGGCACGTTACTCACACGTCCAGCTCACTCAGCACCAGGCCCAGCATCCAGCTGGCAGCGCTCAGGGCCCTGGGGAAACCCTGACCCAACAGCCAGGGCAGGGTCAGGACTCCCCCAGCTGCCTTTTATTTATAGGGCAAGCTCGCAGCACCAGGAATATGATTCATTTTTTTCCAGTCAAGCGTTTCACACACGCCCTATTTCGGTACTGCAGTCTGGACATGTCTCCAGGAAGGCAAAATTAGATCAAAATAAAAATAGAGGCTTTTGAAATGCTTTCAGCTGATCCTATTTGCGAATGGTAGAATGGGTTTTTAAAATGATAGAATGATCAAGCAAGCCTTCACTCGCACAGGCAAGGAGTGGGATCAAGCACATGGAGGGATTATTGGGGTGTTCTGCGCAGGGTCAGGAATTGGACTTAATGATCCTTGTGGATCCCTTCCAGCCCAGGAGATTCTGTGATTCTGAGTTTGAAGTCACACATTTCCCTAAGCCTCAGGAGAGTGAGCTACCCTGTCATTAAAAAAACTCTCCCAACTCTCACTAGCATACTTTTAAAAAAAAAAAAACTTTAAAAAACCCCCAAAAAACCCCAAAAACCAAAGCTTGTTCCTACCAGTTACATCTGATGTATAAAAATTACATTTATCAAATTTCTCCTTAAAAAAATTATTTTCTTGTACCAGGGCTGCTCTGGCAAAAGGGCGATACTGTACCCATGAGCAACCAGGGGGAAAACCCCCTGTAGAAGAGAAATTTGTTGAAAAAGAGTAAAACTGATACTCCAAAGAAAAGGGGGAAGAGAGGGAAAAGGGGAGTTTTGTCTGTGGAAGCAAAGATTTGATTAAATCATATTGAAGAACAATGGAGAAACCTTGGCATCTCTTACATCCTAGCTTAGCTCTTGTAACCCAAAACCTATGGACTTTCCCCAAATATTCATTTACTGCACTGAGGCAGAAAATGCTTCAAACCCAGCCCCATTCTTTCCCAAGGGAAAACCCCAGCAAGGTGGAGTTACCCTGGAAATTCTGCTTGTTTAACCCCTCAGGATGCAGGCCCAGATGAGGAAGTGGGACTTTGCAAACATCTTTTGTACTGCCCACCTTCCTGCTTCCCATGCTGGTGTCCCTGCTGTGCCACCACCTCCCTGCTTCCCATGCTGGTGTCCCTGCTGTGCCACCACCTCCCTGCTTCCCATGCTGGTGTCCCCCTGCTCCCTGCCCATGGGATGAGTCTCCCAGCACCTGGAGGTGAGCAGGAATCCCATTGTGTTTTCTCTCCAGACTGAGCAGTGACAGTGCCGTGTCATCAAAGCCCTGCCAAGGCTGAGGGGCTGCCAGCATTCCCTGTCCTGGGCAGGATGCTGGACTGGGATCCCTTTCTCCACCCCGTGCTCTGAATAAAGCCCAGCAGACTCCGTCTCCGCTTGGCACTCCCCACCTCTTCCTTTTGGCATCACCCCCAGGGCCCTGCCAGGAACATAACACAGAAAACCTTCAGGAGAGCAGCAGAGCCATCCCAGTGCCCTGAAACAAGCAGCCTTTCAGCCTGAAGACAGCTGGAGATGCCAAGCCCTGCTAACACACAAGATTTTCAAGCTGCTGTTAAGCTGAAGCCATGTTTTCTTAAGCTACAAGAATTTCTGAGCTCTTAGCAAGACCTTATTTGCTGATGGCAGCTCAAATATTTTTCTCTTGGCATAAATTCGCACGGCTTGGGTTGTCACAATCAAGTTTTAGACAACACTGGCACACAAAAAGAGAGAAGAAAATCAACAAAATCAGGCTCATGTTCCAGTAACTTCACAAATCAGATGCTGATTTCTACACTGTGAGTCCAAATCAGCAGTTGGGTACTGAAATCTGCCTCTCTGAAGGCTCTCAGCTCAGGCGTTTCCTTATCTTGGAATGAGATGATGTCACTACTCTAATTTCCTTGATGCAGAAAAGCTAGTGACTCATCCTGTGCTCTTACATTTTTGGGATAAACTTGTAAGGCCAGGACAGATGTTATAAAAACAATCCCTCCGTCTTCATTCCTGAAATCTCAAGGGACAGCTTCAGGGGCAACAAATATTTAACAAATAAAGCATTTTGTCAGGCACTGACAAAAATAACAATTTAAACACGAAACCCCTCCATGGTTGCCCAGTGCTTAATATTCAGAGCAGTTCTGCTAAATGATCTCCCCCAGACGAACTCGCCTGAGCAGTTGGGCCCCTGCTCCTTTTGCAAACAATGGATTTGACATTGCAGAAGAACTGCCTTGGTTTGATGCCTGCCAGGAAAACCACCCAGAACACGCAGCCCTGCTTCTCCACCGTCTCCTGGAGAAAAAGATCCAGTTACGGAAATTGGAAACTGAGTATCAGTCCCTCAGATTGCAGAGACAAGAGGAAAAGAGGGCAAAGGTACAGATTCTGACTACACATTAACTTCAGTATCAAAAAGATTTCCACCTAGGAATTGTATCCACATGTAAATAATTTCTCCCCCCTTAATATGAGATTCAGAAATTTAATTAGTGGGTTGTGGTTCTCTGTGGTAAATATGGCACTGTACGTGCCCTGCCTCCTGCCATGGCAGGACAGGCACCCTAAACCTGGAAACAGGTCTGAATGATATGGGGAAAAGATACCCCCCTTTTACCATGCCAAATATATCCCTCTCAGGAAAGAAATCCTCTGTCTTCAGAGAAGCTCCAGTGGCTTCATAAGCAGCAGGAGCTACAGAGGATCTCTGTTTCAAGCAGCTTCATCAGGTTTTAAAATACATCTATTTCTGAGCCCAGGGAAGGGAACGGAGCTGGGGAAGGGGCTGGAGTCCCATCAGGGGCTCAGGGAGCTGGGGAAGGGGCTCAGCCTGGAGCAAAGGAGGCTCAGGGGGGCTCTTCTGGCTCTGCACAACTCCCTGACAGGAGGGGACAGCCAGGGGGGGTCAGGCTCTGCTGCCAGGGAACAGGGACAGGACAAGGGGAAATGGCCTCAAGCTGTGCCAGGGGAGGCTCAGGTTGGACAGCAGGAGGAATTTGTCCCTGGAAAGGGTGCTCAGGCCTTGTCAGGGGCTGCCCAGGGAGGTTTGGAGTGCCCATTGCTGGAGGTGTGCAAGGCAGGGCTGGAGGTGGCACTCAGTGCTCTGGGCTGGGGACAAAGTGGGCATTGGGCACAGCTTGGACTCAAAGATCTGGGAGGGCTTTTCCAGCCTCAGTGATTCTGTGAATCTGTAGAACTCATCCTTCTGTGAGGCTTCTCCTCTGCGTGACCTGGTGGCAGCTTGATGAAAGGAAAAAGCTGGAGTGCAGCCCAGGCTAGTGGGCTCTCAGTGCTGTGGCCACACGGTGCCTCAGGTTGGATGCCCAGCCTTGAACCCGGCATCGTGCACCCCACGTGCCTGACTCTGCAGTAGTCAGTGGTCACCAGCAGGCCACGGGGCACCTCTCCCCACCTCAGCACTTTTTTAGGGTTTTCAAAGTGCAAAAGCAGCAGCAGGAAGGAGCGCAGGGGAACTCAGCCAGAAGCACCACACAGGACACAGTTAAATGGGGGAACTTTGCCTGGCGGGCCAAAAGTTCAGTAGGCTGGAAAAAACCATTATGATGAATTCATGGAAGGAAAGTTCATCAAGGACTATCAGGAGGAAAGGCACAGCCTCTGGTATCTCAGGTTGTAAATCAGTGTAAAGGAGGACAATGCACTGGTGTCCCAGCCATAGACTCTTTCCTGGCTCCCACTCTCGGCTGCCGCTGGGAATGACAGACAGGGCCAGAACTTCCCCTCACTCAGCACCTCCTCAGTCCCCTTGGAATTCCTGCTGGATGAAGACAGGGCTGTTTCCACTGCTGTACCACTCAATGTGCTGCTCTACAAAGCCAGCTGCAGGAGACAAGTCCAAGTTGAGGACTTCAGGAGGATGAAGTTTTCTGCCCCATCTCCCCCTGCATCTGAGCCCTATAAGCTGCAAGACGAGCTTTTAATGTGTGAGTGCACACAGGATTACCTTGACCCTGGCCCAAGTCAGCACCAAGGATGTTAGACTCTTCCTGAACAAGTGGCTGCTCAGCATTTCCCCCACCCCTCCCTAAAGCAGGTGTAGGCACATCCCTTTGTCATTTCATGCTGCTCAAAGGCTGGTCCAAGGACAGTTCCACATTTTCTTTGGAGATTATTGTTAATTGGTCTCTCAAAAGTTCATGCAAACTCCCTGCATCTCTCAGAGGGTGGAATCACCCCCATTTTACAGCCACAGAAGGGTAGTGGTGAATAAGACAAATAAACAGCATATGAAGACTTCAGCTCCCACAATATTTAAGACACAAAAATGACATACATTTGAAGAGCAGCTCCCCTGGACTTCAGGCTGTACCTCTGAGAGTTCAGCACCCCTCACATCCATCCTCAGGGTCTCAAATCAGCTTTCCAGAGATACAATGAGCTGCTCCAGCCATCACTGGGGTGTCTTATCATGCCCAGAGGCAAGTGCCCAGCTCAGACCCCCAGAGCAGCCCTCCAAAAAAACCCTCCTCTAGAATGACTTTTTCCCCCTCTTCCCACACTCACTGGCAACACAACCTAATGATCTTCCCATCAGAAGGGCTGGGCAGGCCTGAAAAATGACCTCCCACCCAACCACACTTTGTGCACCACAATGGGAAGCTAAAATACAGTTTGATATTGAAGAAAACGTTTTGTTCTGCCAGAGAGGCCATGAAGACCTCCAGGTCAGAAAGCCTTGGAAATGTAGGTGGAGACGGTTGTTTTCCAGCAATGTACAGAAAAAGCTCATCTCAACAACCCACAAAGTGCTGCAGCTCACAGAAAATCAAATCAAATCTGTGTATTCCTCAAGCTCTGCTCTCCAAACGTATTTTGGCACCCACTCAGCAGACAAAGCTTTTGACACATGGAGTTGTAACTGAGCCAAGCTATGAGCAAAGGAGCAAAGACCACTCTGGGAGGGACAGGAGGCAGTGCTAGCAAGGAACTACCAGCCCCACAGGCAAATCCCAACTTCCCAGCATCCCGTGGCATGACGCACACTCAAGGCTTTTTTACATTCCTCCTTTTGTTAATGATACACTCTGTAAATTTTCACTTGGAAATGATTAAGCTGTGAAACCATTAAGGAGCTATTTCTCACTCCCTTCAGCTGTGACACCCTGCTCGCGATAACAGCAAATTCATAAATGGCAACCTGAATTACACGGCCTTTTTCCTAATGAGTTTTTGAGAAGCAAAGTGTGCGAGCAGCGTGACCAAAGTACAGGTTCAAGCACTCACACAGGTCCTGCACGCCACTTATCTTTTGGGGGCACATACAGCTGTAAGTTTATCTAAAACACCTGGTTTCAGATAGGCAAGGGCTTTTCATTACTAAAGGCACCCTCCTTCAGGATCAACATCAGCCCAGTTAAAATAATAATAATAAAAAAAAAAGCAAATATGCCAGTGTTTGTCTTGAAAACCCTCCAGAAAAACAAAATCTCCCTGGCCTAAATCTAAGCTGCAGCTGCAGTGCACATGTCTGGGTAGTGTGGGGTCTTCAGCATCATTTGCTGATTGACTAAATGCTCTTGCAGGGAGCACGGATGGAAACCTGCACCTGTGTTAGGGGTTTTGGCATGGACATGTGACTGGCTGTGACTTGATCTGTGCAGCCTGAAACCAGAGGAGGTTGGAGTCTGTATTTATGCTGGAGTCCAGCAGCAGGACAGGAAGGAACATGCTGACTCCAAGTGCTCCCACTCAGAGCTGCAGGAGTTACAACTTTGGACCCTCCTCCTGGATGGCAGCAGCACTCCAACCAGCAGCACCAGCAGCAGAGGTGCTCAGACCACACCAAGATGGTTGTTTAATACCCCAACCCTTGGAGGGCTCAGGAATGGGAAGGAAAAGGTATTCATATTTAGAAACCTGCAACTTTTCCTGGCTTTTCTCCCCTGAAATCCCCCCAGATTGAACATGCCAGAACTTACAGAGCAGAGTGTGGTTATTAAACACTGGTCTGACACACTGGCAGCCCAAGTGAATGAAACAGCAAAGTGGGAGCAAGAGACTGGTAAGGGGACTTTCTAATATTGAAGAGCTTCAGAAGATATTGGGAGAAAAGGGAAGAAAGGTATAATGAACAAAGCAAAAAAAGTTAATCAACTCACCTTTCCATGGTCTTCGAAGAATAGTGATATAAAGCAAACAAAGTAATAGAAAATAAACCAAGAAATCCCAAGCATGCAATGAGCAGCTGGAAAACAATCACCTTTGGATGTCACGGTGCAATGAGTTGGGCACCATGTTCCACAGAATAAATCATGCTGTAAGAACAAATGGCTTGTAACTCACTGGATAAAACAGGAGTTTTAGAAAACTCACTCGAGTGACAGAATGCAGAGCAAGCCACGTTAACTCCCTGAAATCAGGGCTATGCTGCCCTGTCCCCTAGGCAGTGTCACTGCGATGACCTACTCAGAACTGCTTTGAAAATGAACATCTTTCAAGTTCTTTTCCTCTTTACGTTCTAGGCAACAGTTAAGAGTAAGTGTGAGAGAAGATGAATGCATGATTTGTGTGTTTTAATAAGCTTTTTCTTTCATGTTGCTTGGCAATTAAATTGATGGAGAGGTACATCTGTTCCTGCTCCGCCTGGGATATCACTCAGTCCATCTGAACTCTGCCCTGCAGCTCCGGGTTTTCTCAACATCAGAGTACTCTTTACGCAAAGAAACTAAGCCTCTTTCCTCAGGGTTGACATCTGATCTTGTGGGTTTGTTGCTCCTCTTTAAATAAATTTAAATAAGCCCACATCATTTGCACATAAGCCCTACACAAACACAAGTGAGCTAGCAGAAGTTACAGCTTGGTTGCGGAAGCACATCCCGCTGCAAGCCAGGGATGCCACACCAGTCCCATTCCTGGAGATGCTGCTGCTGGACCAGGCAGGTGACAAAGCTGAAACACTTCCTCTGAAAAAAGCAGTTTCAGTACTGGGCTCTCATCCTCCCGAAGCACCAGCAAGGCGCTTGGTCACTCAAAGAGAAACTTCACTGGCCAGGGGCAGGACTCCCAATGCCTCCATCCCCTGAGATGTGCTGAGCTGCACTTTCCACACAGCCCTGGGGACACAAAGCCACGCAGGCAGTCACCCTGCCAGGTCAGGGCCGTTCCTGTGGCTCTGGGCTCCGTGGCAAGCTCCCCTGGAGCACAGTGCACCATCTGTGTCCCCCTGCCCCGTCAGGAAAACGCCGCTCGGCGGGTACGGGAGCGAGCTGCGGAAATACCGGCGGAGCCGCAGGTGTGGGGAGAACGAGCTGCTCTTTCAATAGAGCTCAAAGAGCCCCTCAGCCCTGAAAGCCACGCTGTGAAAGCCCACACAATAAACAAGGGCAGGCCCCCAGCTCCACCTCCCTTCCCTGTGCTCCCTTCCCGGTGTGCGTGCTCCTGAGAGCAGGGTTTGCCGCAGAGGCACACAGGAGGGCTGTGTGAGGGACATTAAGGCTTTAAGGTCATCGTTACAGACCGTTCTTCTGCCCAAAAAGTCTGAAACTGGCCAGAAATAAATGCTTTCTGTCAGTGAGGGCTGGGAACAGGAGGGCACTGCCTGGCACATAGAGGACTTCATGCCTCATGTCGTGAGAAGAAATGAAGAGAGCATAAAGCATTTCCACACTAACCAGCCAAAGAGATATTCCTGCACACCAAGACTCTGGGCCTCACACAAGGCAGAATTAAGTTGCCATGTTCACTTTTAAGAACAAGACATGCAGAAGAAAAAAAAAGAAAAGAAGAAAAAAAATTTCTTTACCCCTTATCATATTATCAGTTAATAAATAGGTGTGCGATTAAAGCATCCTTAAACCAGATTCAAACTCCGGAGAGCATTCAGGCTGAATTTAGGATTTAAATCCTGGGCTTCTAGTTATTTGATCTGCAAAATGAGGAACACTGTCAAATAACGCAGTGGTCCATCTCACAACAGCTGGCACTGCTGTGCCTATCCAAAATCAACAGCTGATCAACATCACCTGCAAAACCCAGTTCTGACATCCCCTCAGCTGGAGAATAAAGCTATGTACATCCAGCCTCACAAAACCTGGCCTGTGGGACAAAAAATTAATGCACCGCCCACATCATGAAACTGTGATAAAGTTGAGGTTTTAGTAGCAACAAGGACTTTGAGGAGTAATAAGAATTCGTGTTACTGGGAGAACAAAGAATGGGGAATAAGAAGGGGCAACAGAAGGATGATCCTACTGCTGTATCAATAGGGATCTCAACAGGATAAATGATTCATTTTAAAATGGAACACCTTTGGCTGTTGCAGCTACAAAAGGTGCCACAACAAATCATCTTTGGGCGCAAAAAAAGGCCAAAGGATCCTGAACAAAGTGAAATTCCTTATCCATGCCTTTAATATAAACTGAAGATGGCTGAAATCAAGAAGCTGCTGAGGTTGCAGTTCGGAGAGAGAACTTCCTTTACACTCTGTGCAATCACATCTTCCTGGCAAGGGACAGGAAGATCACTAATGGGACATCACTGTTTCACCATCTCTCCCCAAACCTCTCCTAATTAGACAAATCACACCTTTTCTCACTCCATCAGATACCTGGCAGATAAGCACACAAAAATCCGCCTACAGCTGTCAAGCTGATAGCATCTGTTTTGACAGCCACGGCACAAAGGTCAGCCACAAATTCGCTTATAAAGGTCATTTTTCCAGCCCAGGGTGGAGGCAAAGGAGAGGGATTATTCTGGAAGTTCAGTAATGCCTCTCTCCTGTCACAGCAATAAACAGAACTCCCATACACAGCTCACGGCTTGCACCTCCCCTGCCTGAAATAATCCCTAAACCACAGGTTTTTGCGTTTCCAAGAACACCCCGCTGCACAGGCGCGCTTTGTTCCGTGTGGTTTTGGGTGCATTCCTCCCCGGACAGATTACCACTGTGTCCAAAATGCACCAAATCCATCGAAAAGTTTATGGCAAAGTTTAAAAAAAGGGAAAAAAAAAAAATCAACCAGCAGAAAGCAGCCCGAAAGACTTACGTCAAGGTTTCTTCTGGTTCTGATTTAAAACCTGGAAAACGTACGCACAGCCAGAAGGACCCAGAGCTCCCATCCCGGATCCAAGGAGTAGGGGAGGGCAGCTGGCAAGCGGAACGCGATGTCTGGCTGCGGCTGTGATTTGCAATTTTAATTTCTAACTGAACTGTGCCCTGGCTATGATTACTTTGCTTTGCTGTGCGCGCTCTAAAGCGCTGGCTGTGCAGCGACGCTGAGAGCCTGACGGTGGGTTCACCGGCTCCCCAACTCCTTCCCCCGGCTGGCACCGGGGCAGAGGACACCCAAAAAAGCCACGAGCGATGCAGGCGCTGGCTCGACCTTCGGAGGGGATCCGCGGGGACCGAAGGCGGCACAGCGGGACAGGTACGGGATGCCAGCGGAGGATGCGCGCACCGCCCGGCCAGCGCGCCCGTCGCCGCCGCCCCGAGGGATGGATGGATGGGCTGGAGAACTCCCGAGCGCTGCGGGAACCGATCCTAGCGGAGGGAGAGACAGAAGGAGAGAGACCCGCAGGCACCGCCCGCCCCCGCTCCCCAGCGCGTCCCTACCGTGTGCTCGCGGTTCGACATGGTGCTGCTGCGGCGAGCCCGGCGGGCCGGGGCTATAAGGGCTGCGGGACACGTAGCGCGGCCCTGGGCCGGCCCCTCTCGCCCTGTGCCCGCCCCCGCCCCCGCCTCCTCCGGCCCGGCCCCCGGGGGAAGCGGGCAGGGCTCTGCGGGCCGGGGGGAACGGCCCCCGCCCCCGGAGGAGCGGGCACGGCGAGCCCCGGCAGCGCAGCCCGACGGAAAGTGCCCCAAAACGGAGCGCCTGGGGCTCTCCTGCCACGGCCAGGCTCGAGGAGAGGGAGGAGGAACAGCAGCCCACACAACACTAGTGGGAGAAAAAGCACCTCCCGAGGATGAGGATGATGATAAAAATGTTTTAAACCAAGCAGTGCTGGAGGCTGGTCCCTGAGGGTTTGGCCAAAATACAAAAAAAAAAAAAAAAAAAAAAAAAAAAGTTGGAAAGAAACACAGAGGAGCCTCCCAGCAAACAAAGTGCAGCAGGTGAGGTGAAGAGAAACCCCGGGACTGAAAGCTTTGCCCCAAATCCTCAGTTTTCCACTGCTGGGAAAGCTCAGGTCCGGGTCTGCTGGTTTCAGCTCAAGTGTGCTGAAATAGAGGAAAGGACAGGCAATGTCCTGGTGGAGGGAAGCCATGGTACGACACTGGGATGGCCCGTGAGTCAGGGACAGAGAAAGGAAGATCCTGGTGGGTGGGTGATTCTACTACACCTGAGGGTGAATGGTCCCATCTAGCATCACACTTGTCCTCCTGGCCCACTGCCTCCTGCTCCATACCCATCCATGGATCCATCCCACGGATAACTGTGCCAGCTGTGCTGCCTCTCCTCTAGGAGGAGATACCTCACTTCTCATCGTGCCCGAAGAGCAAGCGCTCCCTCCAGGTCCAACATGCTGAGCCTACTTTGGGCAGCTCCTGGGACCTGATCACCAGCAGTCCATAAAATACTCCTGTTTCATCTCTGTCCTTCGTTCCAGCAGAATTTTAAACCATTGATGCCCTGACTGAGCCCTGAGTGAAGCCCCTCGAAGGAAAAGGAAAAAGGTGTTGGGATTTTGCAATGCTCCCCAAGGTTCATTCTCCTGATGAACTCTTAGAAAAAGGGAAAGTGCAAGGGAGGAGTGAAAAGATAAATGGGGTTCCTCAAATGAGATCTTGCTGCAGGAAAAACAGGGCCCACTGTGGGTAAACATGGAGGTGAAGGAATGGGGCTGGAAGGAGGCAACAGCACCTGCTCAACTAACTCCCAAAGCCAGGCAACTATTAGGGTGTGATCAGCTATCAGCTGAACTAAGCCCCAGTGTAATTCCAGTTAAACCCATGGCATTACATTTGGGATTAACTTAGCTACATAATACCAGGGTCGCTTTTTAGCATCACTCATTCCCTGCTTTTCCTCATATTGTTTTTCTCAATTAAGGACAGATTAAATTTCTGCTACGGAAACAACACAGCAAGGTTGGAATAACAGAGAAAGAGGGCTGAATACAATACCCGTTGGAAAAGTCCATCCTAGTACATTTAGATTCACATCTTTATTCACTCTCTGTGTTACCTTGCCTTTCTGTACCTTCAGTAAAGCAGAAGGGTGGAAAAGGTGCCCAAGAGACCACGGCCAGCAGGAAACACATTTACTGAAGAACAAGGAGCAGCACGAAGGGGATTGTGAAGAAGAAAAGGCACAAAGAGGGGTTTCTGTAATAACAGACCACTCTAAACCATCCTGGCCTGACATACACCTGATTCTAGAGAAGGCATTTTTGAAGGAAAGCATTTTTTTTCTCCCATTGAAAGTGAGCTATAGAAAGGAAGGGGGAAAGACAGAAAAGTAGTGTTACAAGTAACAGAAAAATTAGCATCCAGAGCATGTAACAACTCCGTGCTTCCCCTAGATTCATATCAGTGAGACAGAAAATGAGTCAACATTATCTCCATTTGTTGCATAATTCTTCACTTTAACTTCATCAAAGTTACTTCCCTTCTAGGAATTAAACTGACTGCTCATAACTGGCCTGAGAATTTGAGCAAATATTTTGTGTATAAGAGATCCAAGGGTTTTTCACCTATTTTTCACTTATTTTTCCCAAGCACAATGCAAAGAATGGTGTGAACTTTCATTACATTAAGCTATAATAACTAAATATGTTTGGCTATTGTCACAAGTTTTAATTTGTGCGGGGCTTTTCAAGGAAGTAACTAATGAAACAATCAGAAAGGAAGCAAGCAAGAAAAAAAATCTAGTTGCTTACCTCAAGAGACACGCAAATTAGTGACAATTTTCATCAGAGAACTTCTTGGGCGATTGAACAAGAGCTTCAGCCTCACGCAGTCAGGGAAAGCAGCAGCATCCCAGCAAAACAGGCAGGAGCTGCCCTTGGATCCCTGAAAATGTCCAAGGCAAGGTTGGATGGGGCTTGGAGCAACCAGTGGAAGGTGTCCCTGCCCATGGCAGGGGGTGGAATTAGATGAGCTTTAAGATCCCTTTCAACTCAAACTATTCTGTGATTTTATGATTACAGGGAATATCTTTATTTGTGGGGATTCTCCCTTTGCTTACAGAAGACTGTTGTTCCTCTCTTTACTGGGAAGGACAAAAGAAAGTCCTGCCCTTGTGCACTGGGATTCAGCATTTTCCTACGAAGTCTGTACCACCCTGACACCCCAATCAAAGACAATAAATCCCTAGAGAAGAAGCTCTCTTAGGAGCCCATTGTGCAACCTGTTACACTAACAGAGAGCAGAATCTATATATAACTCCCTGTACTCACCAAACAGGCCCAGCAAGCAGCTGCTTGGGAGGCATTTGCTCCATCCATCTTCCCCATTCCAAATCACCTTCTTAGTCAAAATTCCTATCCCAGCATTACCCAAGAAATTGCCCCAAAGTACCAACACTCACGTCACAAGCTGGCCATGACCAGCGGGATAGGTTCACCAACACCTACTGCCACTTACAAAGTAGCAGAGATGGAAATTAAGAGGCCACATCCTTCCTGCTCTGAGGTATCAACCCCAGAAGTGTTGCAGCCTCTGGGCAAGCACCATGGAAGGAGAGGGCTGTGCCTTGCAGAGTTCTCCCACATGGAAGATACAGGGGGAGGTCACTGCCTCTGACTTCGCACAACTACACTCTTAAACCCTTGCAGGAATTCCCTTATTTGATGACTGCTGGATGGAAGAGCACTCCACTACTCCCTGCACTCAAAATCACTCCACTGCTGCTGTCTCTGCCCTTGTTAATTTGCTTTCTGGGGAACCTGCAGATGAAGGTTCAGTGTCTTGCTTAGTTTTTCAAGTGATGGAGACAGGGTTGTTGCCTTCAGCACCATTTCTTCTCAGATTGTCTGGCTTTGTTTTTCCAAAAACAGGGGAAGTTGTCACCGAGTCAATGGCACATCCTCCAGTCGTTGGGAGTGTGACAAATTCTGCTCATCCTGTCCCCAATGCATTAGGATCAGTACCTTTAAAATCTGAATATTCCCCAACTGAACCAACGTAACTCCTCTGGCACCAGCTTGCAGAGATACCAGAGATACAGAACTGCCCCAACAAGCACTTCCAGCTTATCCACCTCACCTTTCACCCTTTGCACAAAGGGGGTTGAATTCTGTCTATAAGTCAAGGGTGGATCTGTAGCCCTAAAGCCTCACTTGTGAGATATTAAATCAGAAATAAGTTATGTAAGCAAAGCACAGATTGCTGGAAGCATCAGAGATCCAGGTTAGGGCATTACCTCCTGGAGTCAGCAGTCAGGACTTTAATGAGAACAGGAAAAATTTTTCCTTTCCTTGTTCTATCAACTCAAACACATGGGATCGTCCCTGACTTTCAGAAAGCTCTTTGAGAGAACAAGAGCTCCAGAAGTGACAAGAAATCAGCCACTGAAGCCTCCAGCACAGGCAACACCCACTGCTGTTGGGGACTGCTACGTCCAGAAACCAAGTTCAAAACCAGTTTGCCAGGATTTCACAACTGGGAAAGAGGAACCCAAGCCAAGAACAAGCTCTGTACCTACTTGGGCCTTCTCATAGTGCTGCAGAGCTCACTTTAAACAACCCAGAGCTGGGATTGCCAGGCTGGGTTTTTAATGCCCCAGTGACACAACCACTCCTGTTCTCCAGCAGGTTCTTGCTTTCCCACACACACTCCAGGCTGCACTGACAATTCTGAAGGTTCCCAGTGCAACTGGTCCAGCCTTGGGGATAGCATCCCACATGTACCAAATCCCCATAATCATTAGAGAAATGGTAAAAATGCAAAACATACAGTCCCATAGCTGCTCCTGCCACTCTTTTTAGGGTGGGTACTAATGTGTCCTGTCCTCCAAGCACTGCTCAGCACAGAATCCCAGGATGGCTGAGGCTGAAGGGAGCCCAGTGGGCACCAGGTGCCAGGTCCCTGTTCCAGCAGGGCCATCCCAGAGCACAGGGCACAGCACTGTGTGCACACAGCTCTGCACCAGCCCCAGGCAGGAGAGCCCAGAGCCTCTCTGCACACTGTGCTCAGGGCTGGGCAGTGCCCAGAGCAGAAGTTCTACCTTCTCTCCAGGTGGAACTTCCTGGGCATCAGCTTCTGCCCACCAGATCTGTAAACTAAGTTTTGACAGGGGTCCTTCATTCTTCTCACCCACCTATTTTTTCTTATTTCTTTTTTTTTATATATATATATGCATATTTTTTCCCCTTTGCCTGTCTATAAACTTGCAGTGCTTTCGAGGCTTCCCTGCCAGTTCTACAGAGCCCAGAGCAATCCCAGTTCCCACTAGCAGACAGACCTCACGCTCTCCTTCTGATTCCATACCACAGCTCCAAGATATAAAATATATAACATATAAAATATAGATCTCTACCAGGGCCTGGACAATACTCTATAAGGAAGGGAATATTGACTTTACAAATATCTTTTCTTGGAAGCAGAATAAGGATTCTTATTCTTTTGTGGTGTGTCATATTGCAGTAAAGATATTTATTTATTGAGTGTAGTTATCTACTACAGGTCTGTTGCCTTTGCCCTATGTGATTTCTTATCCCTATCACAGACTTTGACCCATATCCTTGACTTGCTCCTTTTACAATACCAGAATAAAGATCTGACTCCTGGAATTTTTTCAGACTCACTTTCCCTACAGTAATCTGGGAACTCAAGAAGTCAGATTAGAAGCCACATATGCCTTCTTCCAAAAGCAGGCTAGCAGAAAAAAAGGCTACAGATATCTACAAAGACACCAGGCTGGCTAAAACCACCACCAGGATAGCCATGATTGAAGCAGAATCAGTTAAGGAAGGGCCAATTTAAAATCCAGCCTCTCCAGGCCAGGCAGTGTTACAGCTGGACAAGCACAGACAGGTAGGGAAGTCAGCACCTATCACATTTTGAAGTCTAATTTCATCCTAATCCTTTTACAAAGCAGCCAGCTGTGACAGCAGCTCCTACCTGTCCCTCCCTCCATCTCCAGACACTTGTGAGCAGGAGCACCAAGCACTTTTCCAGCCAGCACAGGGAAAACCCCACAGTCCCCACTTATTTTCTCCTGTCTTCACTCTTCTGCAGAAGCAGATTTAGGATCTGAAATACACTACTGGATTGTAGCACTTTTCTCCCTGTGCCATTTCCTAGTGGGATTTGTCACACAGATTTCCAGACAAGCTGTCGACCATGGCAGATGTGTGCTGCCACCAACCAAGAAGAGCAACATGGTTTCTCACAGGAAACCATGCAAAGGGAAACTTCTTCTGGTTTAGCAAACTCAGTCTCAACTTTGCTATTTTTAGAATAATCCAGAGAAGCCTTTTTACCATGCTCACAGAAAAGCCGTTCTTAGGTAGAGGTGATAAGCTTTAAAAAATCAGGGTGACATTTACTGTTTGTGACAGGTGCTGGGTCCTTTATTCAAATACTGATTTTCATGGAATAGCCTGATTTGGAAGGGACCTTAAAGCCCATCCAAGGCTATTGGAAGGGACACCTTCCACTGTCCCAGGGTGCTCCAAGCCCCAAAGTCCAACCTGGCCTTGGACACCCCAGGGATCCAGGGGCAGCCACAGCCTCTCTGGGCAAAGTGGCCCAATAACCATGATGGAATTAAAAACTCCTGAAAGCTCTCCATTGCCGCACAGGATGGAAATAATTCCTCATTTACCAGCAGGGCTGCCTCCTCCAGCTCATGTTTCTGCTCTGCAGGCTGCATGTAAGAGCTGAAGAAGTAGGTCACATGAGTCTCTGCTGTTTCTTGTCTTGACTCATCCAGCTGTAAGCTCCAAGCACACCCCTGGATTTGGCTTTGACACCCAACCCCAACCTTGTGCCCAAGGTTGATCAACACCTGCAGCAATTCCTGGGGGAAAAGAAAAAGAAAAGAAAGAAAAGAACCTGAACCTATCAAGAACCCCTTTGAGTCACCACCTCTTTCCTGCCTGAGCAGGAACATGGAGCACAGGACAGTCAGGCCATGGCATGTTGGGAGTGGCACTTGCTCCCAATTTTGCCTAGAAAGGATGCAGATGGAGACAGGGGAGATGTGCTCCATGGGAGCACTGGAGGATCCATCTCACCTGACCTCAAACCCAGGAGAAGAAAGGCAAAGGTCCTGATTATCCCCAGGGACAATCAACCCCTGTAAATACAAACATCCTTGCTAGTGAAAGTGCTAGTGGGTTCAGGGCAGAGCCTGAATTCCCTACGGAAAATGTGCTGTTCTTTGCCACATCAAGGCCCATGAGGGCTGAAGAACAGCCTGATTATTCTGGGTTATGGCAGATGAAGTCTGAACCCTAAAGGCCTTCCTGCAAACCCAAGACCCATCAGGACTTTGCATATGCTTCATGCTTTGAGGGAGCTGGGAGCACGAGGTCCTGGGGGAGCAGGTCCCAGATAATAAGAGCAGCAGGCATATAGAGAAATGCAGGATATAGTTAGCAACACTTTATGTTGCAAAAAATGAAATCTGTTCTACGCAAATCTATGTGCAAGGAATGATCTGTGGCATCAGGTTAGAAAGTTCTGTAGCAGAAGATGGGAACCAGAGAACAAAGCCTCCACAGGGCCACAGAAAACAGCCCTTGACCAACCAAATAAATATAAAAACCTCACTGGCCTAATGATTAACCTTCCCAAGAAAAAATGGGGAGGTCTCCCTGCCAGCAGCAAGCTGTTTGTTAGACCATATCTGGAAACCCAAGTACAGTGGTGGTCAATAAAGTTCAAAAGAACTGAAGTGAAACAAGCCAGCACCCACATGAAATAAGTCAGGTGAGGAGGAGAGATGAAGAGAGACCAGCTGATCAGATCTGGCAAAGACTGAAATGAGATGCAAGTGACATCTCCAGAGAGATCAGGCAGGTCAATGACTATGTCAGGACACAGAATAGGGAGATAAAGGGCAAGTATAACATTACAGGCTGAAACCCAAACCCCTAAGGGCTTCAAATCTCTCTTCTGGCATGTAAACCAGGAACAGGAGCTTAGGGGGTTGGGTTTTTAACCTCAGTTGATAGGCCAATGAGAGGCTGGACATGACCTGGCAGCCCAGAAAGCCAACTCTGTCCTGGCTGATCCAGCACAAAGGTGAGATCAACGGGATCAAGAGCCACCTCCCTGTGCTTTGGACAGAACTATCTGATTGTTTGAAAATATTCCCTCTACCTCATCCCTTGTATATTTATTCTAGCAAACCAATTATTAATTTCAAACTACGATAATCAAAAAAATACAGGATATTGCACATTCATAAATATTAGAAAGTTGTTCCAATTTTTGGAAGTATTATTAGGCAACCAAAATCCTCAGAGAGCAGCAAATTGGATTAATAGCAAGAAGGAGCAATACATCATACACAGAGGACATCTTTAGGATGCTATTTTACGCGGGGGAAGTGTGAAATAAAAACCTAGAAAAGTTCACAAGAACTATCATTTCACTCCTTTTCAAGTCAACAGTACAGCCTCACCTTGAACAGTTTGTGCGAGCATGGCCCAGGAAATATATTTATAGGCACAGGGTAAAACCAAGCCAAAAATCAAAGTAGCAGTGAGAAGAACAGAATAACTTCAGCACAAGGAATAAAGAAGCAAGATGAGCCACTCCCATGCAAGGAAAATAAAATCAAAGTCACAAGTAGCACAAGTGGGATGCAATGAGGTCAAGCGTCTAACTCTTCTCCCAATAAAAGTGCTCCAAGGAATGGGATGAATTGCTGGTGTTGAGGAAAACAACACTGAAACAAGATCTGTATCACAAGAACTGCTCCAGAACACATGCCAAGCCTCACCATTTCCATATGGTAATTAACTCTACTAACTGACAATGTTGGAAGCTCTCATTGTTTTCAAATCACAGCACCTGGAAACGTGGCTGAAATTACAGTCTAGCAGGAGACTCAAATGAGAGGAGCTGGACCTTCCCAGAGCTCCAGCATCCACCACATCCCACTGCAAAGCAAGTGATGGAATCACTTGGAATAAGAAAGGTTTGTGTTGGAAAGGACCTTAAAGCTCATTCAACCCCATCCCCTGCCATTTCCAGGGATCCAGGGGCAGCCACAGCTTCTCTGGGCACCCTGTGCCAGGGCCTCCCCACTCTCCCAGGGAACAATTCCTTCCCAGTGTTCCATCCATCCCTGCCCTCTGGCAGTGGGAAGCCATTCCCCCTTGTCACTCCATCAACTCTGAAGAATCTCTCTCCATGTTTCCTGTAACTCCTTCAGGCACTGCAAGGCCACATTTGGGTCACCCCAAAGCTTCCCCTCTCCAGGCTGAACAATCCCAGCTCTCCCAGCCTTTCCTCCCAGCAGAGCTGCTCCATCCCTCTGATCATCCTGGTGCCTCCCCTGGACTCTCTCCAGCAGCTCCAGGTCCCTCCTGTGCGGGGCCATATCTGCAGGTGGGGTCTCACCTGAGCACAGGGGCAGACTCCTGCCTTTGGAAAGCACCAGGAGAGCTGCATAGAAGAGAAATTCCTTAAGAGAAATATATAAAGCTGAACAGAAATCCACTGTCCTTAGCTCAAAAAACCCCTGTAGCCACAATCAGGAGTGGATGGGCAATGTTTGCTTTATCCCTATGCTCAGGGCACCACATCCCAACAGAAGCCAGAGGGCACCAGGCTGAAGGATCTTGAGCCTGATCCCACATGGATCATCTTTCTGAAGTGGTTCCCAGGATCACTTTGGCACCTTCTGTTTCTGTAAGAGGTTCAGGATCTACTGTCACAGCCAGGATAGATAGAGAGCTACATGTCACTAACGTGGGCAAGCATGCAGAGCTTTTCTGACCCCTAAATAAATAATACAAAATTCACCTCACTCCCATCATACTATCCCTTCCACAACAATCCCTTCCCTGAAGACAAGGGATTTGTTTCTCTTAACTGAACACGTAAGAGGTGTGCTCTTAACATTTCAGCAGAATGTCAGAAAAACAATGATCCCTTTAAACTCAAAGGAATTGTTAAATTAAATAAATAAATGAGTCCACCACCATAAACACCATATGCTGTTAGCCTGAACCACCTCAGCCCTGACCTTCACTCCAGGCCACTCAGGTCAGGAGAAAATATATAATTTAAAGCCCAGGAAAGCAAGCATTTAACACTTTAAAGATAAGCCATCATTCCTGCCTCAGCAGCACCTGATAATACTACCTTCCTTTGGAAAAGTTAGACAACAAACAACTCTTTAATGTATTATAGACCCAAAAACCAGGGAGAGGGGGAGATGGATGGTGGTGATCGTGTTCCTTCCCTAAAGATTCTATGTGGTATCTTAAATAATTTAAAAGGCATTTCACTCCTTTGCTGTGACTGCCCAATTTGGGGGGCTTTTCCCTGTTTTAAACAAAACATCCTCTATTTGTTTCCCATTCCAGCTGTCTTATAGACTAATACAGAAATGTTTCACAGAAAATGCAGAAACAGCCCTTAATCGAAGATGATACCATCCCAGCCACCGCACTCTTTTCGCATCTGCAGAAACATTGTCAGGAAATTGTTGCTGCTTTTTATACCAGGGTTCCTGGAAAAAAAGAGTAAATCTTCAATCCCCTCAAAATGTGAGCACAAAAACCTAATTAAGGCATTTTCTATTAACTACCGATGGTGGTTATAGATATAATCTGGTGGTTATATATATAATCTGATGACTTAAAATAATCAGACACCAACACACATAACAGCAATCTCCCAACTGTATTTTGAAGGAAAACAGAATCATGATTCCACTCATCATGTCATTATTGCTGCTCAGAAAGCAGATGAAGAAAGGGTGCAGTTTTATTTCACAGCACTAAAAATCCACAAGTTTTCCAAATTCATCCAGTTAGTACCAGATCATTACAAATCTGCATTTGACAGCTCCACACTAACCAGAACAACAGCAGCTCTTATTAGACAGAAAAAATTCACTTGCCAGAAAGATTAATCATTTAACAAATTAAAAGGTACTTCACACATATTGAAGGCCAGCATACAAGAGCACTGCTGGTATTTCCAATCAGTGAAAGCTTCCAGTTTCAGAAAGGTTGCAAAGAGAGTCCTTGACAGATGCCTGATACGAGGCCTCCAGAACCAGAGGAAGGAGGAGAAAGCATTATGTGTCTCGCAGGACCATTGCAGGATGTGGGAATGTGCACTGCCAGGAGATGTGGCAGCCCGATCCAACACTGCATACAGTGTCCAACTTTGGAGAAGTATTTTGATCCATTTTAGTTTTCTTTTTTTAAGTACCTAAACAAATGCCTTTGTTTATTAGACAAAAGGATCAGAGTGAAGTCTCCTCCCCAGTGCTAAGAGCCAGAATAAGTGCTTGGAGTATTTACGTGTCCCAACACTTCCATAGTGCCACACTGGTGCAAAGTTTCCACACTGAGCCTCTAATTCTGCCAAAGGAGTGAGTCAGAGCATCCTCTAAACACAGATCAGAGCCCAAACAGCACATTTTCTTCTCCAGTTTAATTGCTGACAGCCACTGAAGAGAGATCTGTTACACTGGGGGTATGAGGGACCCAGGATCCAAGGTGAAACAGGGAACAGCTTCTGAGGCATCACCCACAGAATTTAAACATAGAATTAACCTGCTAATGCACAAAGGGTACTCCACAGCAGGAGGAGATTTTGGTTCCTGCACCTCATCTGGCACACAATCAAAAAAGCAGTCAAGTGCAATGTATTCCTTTCTCCATAAGGAAGAAGGATGTATCTTTTAACAAATGTGATGTCTTAAAATCAGTCTTGCTGAACTGACAACAGAATCCTCCATTCATCTCACATAGTCAGGCTTTCATCCCTTCTGTTCATGAATCATCACTGACTCACAGAAAAAAAAATATTTGTTCAAAGGTAGATTTTCTCACTCTTGTATCTGCTCTTTCCAAACTTACCTGCCTTTAAACAAAGGCTCATTTCTTTGTAGACTGACTCAAACGTTGCAATAAAGTTCCTAACTGGGATCTGTCACAACCATCTCCATCAGTTGACTTGGTCTCAAGGTAGGATCATGAAGAGATGCATGATCTCTCAAAGGAGACATGCAAAGGTGATTGAGCAGTAGTCATATGCAGGGGCTAACAATTATCCTGACCTATATTCCTCTGGTTGTTGCAGCACTGAACTCCTCCCTAACCATTTCCCTAGCTTCAGAAAGAGCTGTGGATTTAACACAGGCAAGTGCTGAAATATTTGGATCAGTATCTTCAGTTACTTCTCTACAAAGTAGGGAAATACCCTTAACTCAGAGAGCAACAGCAAAAACCAGGTGTTCAATTGCTCCTTAATTTACAGGCATGTAAACAAGAAATGCTTTTATACAATGTATATTAAGAAGAAAAAAGTGACAAAAGGCTGAGTCCTCAGGAAAAAAACAAATTAAGAAAAACATGCACTAAGTGTAACTGTTCAATTCGGAGTTCGGCTTTCTTTTTTCTGTTTCTGTTTTTGCAGCAGTTAAGTTCCCAGTTCTGGGGGTGAGCCTACAGAAAGGACTTATCAGGTACATTATAGACATTTATACCCTCAACTGCTGCAGGCTATGCTGTGGTAATCACTTATTCCCAGTCTTCACCTCCTGCCCAGGAATAGCACAGCAAAATAAACCCAGCTTTACAGGGTGAGCTCTGAATGCTCATTAGATGGTTAGAGTGCACACTTCAAGAGCTACCAGCACCACAAATCCATGCTCTCATTTGCTTTGGGACAACTTGGTCAAACAGCCATTCCCTTAGAGGTGGTGAAGGAATCTTTATCTGACCTAATTCAGACATTTCTCATCAGTTATCTTCAGTTTTCCTTTTACTGTCACACTTGCAGATATACTCTAAAATACTTCCCAGCTTTCAGGCATAAGGGAACCTACTTAAAGTGCAGTTGCTTTAAAACAGCAATATGCCATTCACCTCTTTAAAACCAGCTGCATTTCAAAAGCAAGGTGGCACATCAAATGTGTAAGGCCTACGTAAGTGGCAGCTTGTTTGGTGCCTTAAAGTTAGCAGAAGTCAAGTCTCAGCCCAAGCTTTATACAGTTCAAAAATCCGGATTTAGAGTGATCAACAATTCCATTTCAAGCAGGAGGTTGGAGACTTAAGAGGTGCTTTCCAGCTAGAGCTGGTAGGAAAACTGTCAGCACCTGGCCAGGACCAAGAGATTCAGAGCCACAGCACAGCCTAACCTGAATGCCCCAGCTCAAGTAACACCACAAATGGATGGTGTTAGTGAAGGGACACTCAAAGTATTTAGAGAATAACTGTTGCATGTCCCAGAGCACCTTGAGTGGCTGCTTTCCACTCACTTTTACTTCTTTTTTCCTACTTCTTTTTAAAGATAATTTACTTACCCTGGAGACTAACTTGTTACGCAGGATCGGTCGATGATGACCTTAAAACTTTTACTTCCTTGCCCCTTTTCAAGCAGGTGATGCATGCAGGTACTCCTCCTGCTTTAAAATTCCCAAAATAGAAACAGTGCTGTCCAGGCAGAAGTTGTGCAGCTGTGGAGAAGAACTATATACCCTCTCCCTTCTAGGAGTTTGGGAAAAGGATCAAAAAAAAAAGGTTTGAAATATTTCATGCGTGGCACAGGAAAACAGCAGCTAGAAACACAGGCAGCACAAAGCAACACCGAATCAGTCCAACCACCTTCAGATCCAATAAAATAGAAGCTGCCCCAGCTCTTAAATCCATCTATGGCCCATTCATAAGAGCAGTGACAAATGAAATCAGCTTATTTGCACATATAAACACAGTGTGTCTTGCATCACGCATTTGTTACAACTTCCCCGTGACAGCTGCTGTTTATGCAGCACTGCTTACGCAACAGAGAGCCAGTGCACTGAGCTGAGACAACCCCCCAAATCTGCAAGGTTCGAAAGTCAACACGGCAGCAGCAAATCATCCAAAGTGCTTGTTCCCAACACCTGTAGAACTGAATCCAGACCAATTTGAAGAACGCCTGCTCCATTGCATTCCCTCACAGCTCATCGACAGCAGTGACGTTGACTTTGGGCAATTCGCACTCCTCTTTGAAGTGGCAGTTTTCCAGGATGTCCTTGTAGTAGTCCTTGAGGTCCGTGTAGGTGGAGGTGGTCTCGTTGGAGTGATGGAAGGACAGCAGTTTCTCATTGAGCAGCAGCTGCACTTGGTACTCCTCCTGGGAGGCGTTCACGTGGTCGCAGTGGTAGAGCACAAACACCAGGTTGGCTGCGTAAGGCACGATGCGGCCGCTGCGGAATTTCCGCTGCGCCTGCCGGGCGTAGTTGCTGGCCAGGAGAGGCTCATCATCCTTGAAGTAACCCATCAGGGCAAGCAGGGGTTGGAGAGTCTCTGCGTGCCCAACTTGGACGATCAAAGGTGAAGAAATGGGTTTGGAGCTACAAAAGAAAAGAAGCGCAAGAGATGATCAAGAGCTCGTTCTTTAAAACAAAACACCAACACCTCACACAGCTGCCAGCGATCATGGCTGCTACTCCTGAGAAAAGCCTGTTTGGGAATTTCAGTCTGTTACAGACATTTTAAATGCAGCTTCCTAAACTTGGTCCAAGTATTGATCCGGGGCCAATGCAGTGAGGTTCAGCAAGGCCAAGTGCTGGGTCCTGCCCTGGGGTCACCCCAAGCCCTGCAGCTCCAGGCTGGGACAGAGGGGCTGGAAAGGCCCTGGGGATGCTGTGCCAGCAGCTGGACAGGAGTTCAGGGGTGCCCAGGGGGGCACAAGGCCAATGGCCCCTGAGCTGTGCCAGCCATGGGGTGGCCACAGGCCCAGGGCAGGGCCCATCCCTGCTCAAGGACCTTGGGGGCTGTGTCCAGCTGTGGGCTCCTCCTGTCCAGAGAGCCCTGGAGGGGCTGGAGCATGTCCAGGGAAGGGAACGGAGCTCACATACACAGTCAAGGCCTTAGTCAGATGTGAGAGTCTACTTCAAAGCATCAGCAGCATTTACTAAATTTAGTCTGAAGACAGATCCAGTGATGCAGGACAACAGTTGTCCCTACCCAGTTTAGCAGTCCAAATGACCATCAGGAATACTGCTATTACCAATTCCTGAGGACACAAAGCAGTTCAGTAGGAATAATGCTCCCTCAGAAACAGGTCAACCCATCAAGCCACTGACTTGTACCATGACCAAGGACAGTTTATGTAACAAAAGGTCACAGACGGCTCAGCCAAAGGGGAGATAAGAGCTGGCTTGCTGTGCCAGGAAGCACCAGCCAAGAGGAAAATCTGACCCTTGTTCCACAGAAGGATGATGGCATTTGGGGACCATTTCCAAGTGGCCCAGGTCACATGATCTAGCACAGGTAAATACAGGTTGAACTTTCAGGAGACACATCTTGACTGGTCTGAAAAGGAGGAGTCTCCTCTGCTACAGCACAAAGCAATGGAAAAAATAGTTAACTGGGAGACTTGCCTGTGGATTGGAACTAGGATCAGCTCAGCAGGAACTCAGTGCTGGGCCAGGATGGGCCCTACCAGCTCAGTGCAGCCATGGTGTTTGTGCAGTCTGACACACACCATGCTCCTGGTGAGCCTGAGCCCTTCTGACTCCACTCCTCATACTCTCCCCTTAGACAAAACATCCCTTAAAAAAATATCTCCAAACCCTGCCTCTATTTTCTGTTCAAAAAAAGCAGCCTTCAAACCACACAAAGGTTCTCTGTGAAGAACATTGTATTTTTTCCCACCTATGCCTTTGTTACATCAAGATCTTTTCATCCACCATGCTCTTCCAGCTCCTCCAAAATGAGTGTTCATGCCCACATTCTCCCTTTGCTATTCACGACCCCTTCACTCATTTTAAAATTGTAAAGCTTTTGGATCCCTGAATCCCTTTCTCTTCCCTTCCCTCTCTTGTCCACTTGACCAGTTCACATGTATCCTTCCTGATCACAAACACCTGCAGGGAAGGTGTTTTTTTAGGTTTTAGGACACATTCACATCCCTCCCGTCACAGCAGCAAGACACAAATGTCTATGGAAGGAAACAGAAGACCATTCCTTTGATCTCCTGCAACTTCCAGCTCAGAAGTCTCCAGGGATAGAGGTGGCTTCTAGGTAATGAATTTTTGCCAAATCCTTCCTTCAATCCACAAGCATTTCTAGCAAACACAACATCCTGTGGCAAGGAATTGCACAGCTTCACACACTGCTCTTAATTTTTCTATTTGTACATGCCATGTCCCATTTAATCCATTCTACTCACAGCTTTGCCATAGTATTCTTTCCAAGTTGAGAAATGCTACCTTGGACCTTCCACAATTTGCCACATGAATTATATCCCTTTAGATCAGAATACACAATACTCAAGAACCAAAAAGCTACACAGAAATCAATGCTACACCCATGAGCTCTCTGCTTAATTCCTGATATCCAACATAGAATCATGGAATGGTTTGGATTGGAAGAGACCCTAAACATCATCTCATTCCAACTTCCTGTCCCTGTCAGGGACATCTCCCATGCACCAGGCTGCTCCAAACCCCATTTGCCTGAAGTTTGAGATATCTCAGACAGCTACAACAACCTCGTAACTCAGCCCCTGAGCAGCAAGTTCCCCCAGATTCTGTCCAACAGGTGATAAGATCATTTTCCCCCATGTGGATTACTTGACAGCTCTGCAGTTTTCCAGCCTAGTTAGTATCACCAGGTCCTTTCACAACCTTCCTAGCAGAAACACTTCATCTTCTTTATCTTGACTAAAACTGCCATATTTGCAATGCCACTGAACTTGTCACCTCTTTTTCCTAGGTCACTTACAACATTCCAAGTAGGCCAGATCTTTCCAGCTCTATCTCTTCTGGGAAAAAAAAAATCTATCACCTATCCCTACCTGCATTTCCTGTAATTTTATCAGTTTTCTCCCTGTGAATGCACCTTTCCCCTTAACCCCAATTTGCTTGATTTCTTCAGAAAAGGAAACCTGTTCAGAAAGATATTTGGAAATCATGACTGGCCAGCAGACCTCGCCATTTTATATTTGCTGATCTCTCTCAAGAGCTCCAAGAGGAATGTTAGCCTTTTAAAGATCCATCCTAATACTTCTCAGGTGTATCAGATTCATCAAGATGCTCAGCAGTACTAGCCTGGAGGATTATTTCTACAAGTGTAGCCTGGAATTGTGAGTCTCTCCTGGAGCTGTTTTTTTAATTTTTCCCTTATTTAGTTATTTGTATTTTCATGTCATCCCAGCTGCATGGTGGTCCTTGTTTTGTTAACTAAGAGGGCAGCTGGGAAAGCAAATATGCTGCTAGAATCTCCAAAACAACCTTACATAGGCATTACTGACTCCACAGGGAATGGATTTCATATCTCACCACTCAAAAAAGGCTTCAAAAATGCTAAGACAAAAAAAAAATTAACATTCTGGCTATCAACGCTGGCTTAAATCAAAGTTAGGCTTTACTTTCCAGCTGATGGAAAGCAGAAACGTTGAAATGGAAGCAAATCACAAAAAAAAAAAAATTTAAAAATTATAAAATAAACCAGCAAGCCATATGTTTGCAGAGCAGGAAACAAATTATAGCACAGACAAGTTTCTAACAAGAGGAGAGGGAAAAGAAAGACTAAATGAGGTGCTCACTCTCAGTGTAGCCTGAGTTTTTCCTTCACCTGCTTTAGTCTCATGAAATCCTCATGCCAACAGGCCCAGACAGCCTTGGGAGGCAAAACAAACCTCTCCCACTCAGAGCTATCCCAGTGGATTAGTTTAATGAGGATTAAAACTGTTTCCTGATATGACACAAGCCTAAGTTCTCCACAGCCTCTTTAACACAGCATGCCTGGTCTTTCACCAGTCCTGGTGATTTCCCAGACTGCTCCAGCACTCCCTGTTCAGTCTCCAGGGTCAGGACTCCAGCTCAGATGAGGTTTCCTAACATCCAGCAATGACAATCAAAACGGCCATCAAGGTTACAAAGCAGTATTTTTAATTGTGGGGAAAATGATGACCTCTTCAGAGAATACACACAGGCAAAGGTTAAAACTACCCCTGCATTTCTGGAAAAGGCAGAACAAGCAACAAAACACTGATAAACAGTAGCACAGGCTAATAAAATATTAAATGGCAGGCCAGATGTTTCCACACTTGATTTGCCTCACAATCTATCAATGACTCAGCGTCTTGTTCAAAGCATAAAAGTTCTCAATATTGAACTCTGGCAGTTGTTAATGGCATTTCAATTCACTTTGCCCCTCCCTTTTATTTATTAGTACATGGCTTGGGAAAGCTCACTGAGGAAATCTCATTCCCACCTTGGAAGGGAGATGAAGGGACTGTGCATAAAACTCTGCCATAACACATCAGGAGCTTGTTTGAAAATGATTGGTTTCATATTAATTTCATGGGGCACTTCCAGATGAGCAGAAGGAGATCTCAGCAGGCAGAGCTGAAAAGTAAGGTTTCACTGGAGACATGTGCCAGCTCCTGAACTGCCCACATTGTTGTTTTTTGGGGTTTTTTTTACCTTTTAAGTAAATCTGAACACAGATGAAAATGAAGAAAAAACTGGACAATTCAGCAGCACAAGCCCAAAAGCTAAGTCTCACCATAGGGAAAAAAAAAGCATCATGGAGAAGTGCAAATGTGGGATTTATCATCCAGGCAAATTCTAGTTCTCCTGGATCTCATCAGATTTGGGTTTAATTCTGCATCAGCTCACCCATCCTCAAGAGTAGATCATTCCTACTCTTACCAAGACTGACAGTCCATTCTCCATATGGAAAAAAGTGAACTTTCTTTGAACCAAAGTTTATTTCCTAAACATTGATTGGACTTTCAGTTAGAAATAACTCAACCCCCAGGAAACAGTGGGAAAAGACAAAACATTTTCTGCAGCAAATCTCAACAGGCCAACCTTCAAATCTCACGTAAAAATCCCTCCAACAAGTGCACAGAAGGTATTAACACCTGTTTAACAAGCAAGCTTAGACTACATTCTGTCCCTTTTCTCCCTAATAAAAAAGCCAGGTCAAAGGACTCCAAAACCTGCTTTCAACTATGGGATGAATTCTTCATGCCTCTCACTTCCCCCTGTGATTTATTTCAGGAAAAAAAGAAAAGCTGGACAAACCCTAAATATGGAAGGAAGCAGCAGAGATCAGGGAAGGCAGTGGTGGCACTCAGAGGGCAGCAGAAATATTTAATAGTATAATATTAATATATTATACTAATAATATTTTATTATAATATATTATATATTATACTCATATAATAATAATTTTTAATAATAAAGCTCAGAGGGTTTTCACCAGAGGGAAGAAGTTTAAAAAATATCTGTCAAATAGTATTGAGTCTTCATATGTCAAAACTTCCTCCATAAATAGAAGACAGCAAATCATTCCCAGAATCAGCACCAACACAACAAAATGCCACCATTAACACTGATAAGAGAAAATTTTTCTTCTGTTGCAATAAGGAACAAGCTCACTCATGACAAAAGCAAACTTGAAAAGCTGACTGGACTACACAAAACTCATTCAAAACCCTGATTAAAAGGCTCTTATCTAGTCCTGCAACACTTAATCACTCAGAGCTAATTAGGCTAGGCCTCCTTGTGTTTCACTGCAGAGCTGCTGCACTTCCAAATGCTCTCTCCAGGCTTGTACCACCTTTCCCATTGCTGCAAACCTCGGAGATCTGCAGCAGCACCACAACGTTCAGTGTTGAGCCATCATAAGCCAAAACCAAACCAAGAGGCTGGTGACACTTGTCAAACCCTTTCTGCCCAAGGTGGGCACTGGTCAGACCAGTTCATTTGTCTGTAACTTGCCTAGGTACTGTTTCATTTGGGGTTTTCATCCTTACGTAAAAGGGTATGACTCTATCAAAGTTGCTCAGATACTTTTGCAGATCAACCCTGAGAAAGCATGTATTAACTAATTAATGTGAGATTGAGGACATGCTCTGAGAGTCTGAAAGGCCCAAGAAACTTAAAATCTTTAGTCCTGGGCAGACAGATGAACATTCCCAGGGGAGAGACCCTGGGCTGCCCAGCTCTCTGAGAGAAGTCAGCAAACACACACACTTCAGGAATGCAGACACAGGGATGCTGCTGAATGTGCAACAAGGATCTGTAGTGAATTTCACACATCTGGCTTTCCCAAAAGCTCCCTTTAGTGATGTCAGAAGTCCCACCTTTGAAAGATGGAGCAATCAAAGCCAACCATACACTATGATACAGAGCTGCTGACTGAGGCATCACCTGTTTATTAATGGAGTTCATCCCAGCAGCAGTGAAAGGGTTTTAATAAAAAACCTGACTGAACATTTAGAACCTGAGCAAAAGGGGATTTTCAATCTAATTATTTCATTGCTACTGCATACATAGAAGCTTTTTGTTCAGTTCCCTTTGTACAGTTCTGAACTGTGGTTTTAGATCATCCATTCTATTCCTTTGTACTGAGTCATAGGTTTGGAAGGAACAATTAGGGCACAGCAGTAAATGGCTCCTGAAAGGTTACCAATTGTGCTAGGAAGTGACCTGCAAAGAAGGCAAATTACATGCAACAATAAAAGCTTCCAATAAATTGCCAAATTGGTCTGTTTACCGTACAGCTTGGTGGTATAACTCACAAAGATCACCTTCAATTGATCTTGAACCATATTCAAATTCAAGTAAGTCTTTTTTTTTTTTTTTTTTAATACCTTGGACCCACTTAGTCTCTTAGAGGAAACCACCACCAAATATTTTGCAATGCATATGTGCAGCTAGGTTGATATTATCAATGCACACTGTAAATACTGAGATGGCTGCACAAAGCATCCTCCCAATTTCCAGAGCCTTACGGCAACCCATTTGGACAGTTGAAGCAATAACAGGTATTTCATATTCTTTCAGAAAATATTAATGTTAAACATTTGACACTAGAAGGGGAAAAAAATGGGAAGTCTAAATCAGCTTTAGTGAATAGCTGATATACTTTAAAGTGTGATTTACAAATCCACTTTACTGATTTACAAATTCACTGCCACCCAAGCAGGCAGCTGCAAAGATTTTTAAAATCAGATGAGCAGCTTCATATTGCATGAAATACCAAAATACCTGCATTTCTCATCAACACACAGAGTTCCTGTGGGCAAAATACTGTTCATTCAGCTGCTGAGAAAACCAGCACTGAAAAGTAATTTTTCACCAGCTTCTCTGCCTATTTTCTATCTCTAGCAGGCAGATTTGGGAAAACCACAATTCTTTGTAATTTTGAAGACATAAGACAACTGCCTGACTATGCCATTTCAGTACAGCAAATCCCATGGGTTTGATATGGAACAAGTGAAACTTTTAACCAAAGTCTATTTCCTAAGCAGACATGGCTTCATTTTATATACATCTCTTGTGATATATTTCGTTGTATTTTTGTAACTAAGAAAACTTGTATGGAAGAAAGAGTCCTGGCCCGCAACTTATTTATCCCTTTCACAGCTTTTAACACTGTCTTGCTGTACAGCAAGACCTGCACAAAAGAGACTATTGCTGGTTTAAACCCCAGAGTTATACTGGAATTCACATGATGAAGAGCCTAGAAAGATCTGAAACTTTTGCACAGTAAACTGAAAATGGGACTAATGAGCAATAGGTATTTATTACCACCTTCACTGTATTCTTAAGGACAGACCAATCAGCAGGAAGGGTTTTCCACCAAGGAAATTGAAGCAAACTTTGATAAGGCAGCTAAGTTTGGTGAGCAGATTGCAAGGGCAGCAATCACTTCATGGAAGAAACAGGTTTTCTCTTTTTAATTTCACTGTAGCTGGGAATGAAAACAGAAAAAAGCTATTTGAACACAAATGCATAAAATATGCTACAAAAGTACAGCTTTGCCAACACTGCTCTCCACCGCCAAGTCTGGAGCAGAACAGATAGTCCAGATCCCTCAACTTCTTCCCAGAACAGAAATGCTTCCCTTTTTTTTACTTCTGGATAGCTCAATCCAAACTTTCCAAAAAGAGATCTTGGGGCAAAGATAATGCCCTGGAAGTAAATTTGTTCTTTCTTAAATTTTTAGTCATTTCTCAAATTTTTAGAGCAAGCAGCTAGTTATAAATCAATGTTAAACACCATTACATTGAAACATTCCAATGAAAAACATATCATCACAAAAGCTTACTTTCTGAAAACACTGCAAAAATATTTAATCTGCTGCCTTGAAGTTGACCATCGCCATAAAAAAAGAAAGAAGAGACTGGTGTAGCTTTATTTCTATGTTTTCCCATTTTCATTGTACTCTCACACTGTCACAGGGTGACTCACACAGCCTCTCTCCATAGATGAAAAAAAGAGATAAATCTCTGTAGATGAAATAGGATTAGCTGCATCTCTGCTCCCTAGATTCCAAAAGAGACAAGCTGGCCCTGGTAGATTCCCACATCCTCTCCAGGGTTTTGCAGTTTATTCCCAGGTCTCTGGTGCTTTACGACTGCCACCTTCTGTTGTGGAAGGGAGTAACACAGTACTGTGGCACTCTGCTACCTCGGCATTCCTGTTCCTGTTTAGGACGAGGCTCATCCTGAAGACTGCTCACCCAGCTTGGAATTTTGCAAGATTTAGGGTCTTGATCCTTTACACTCACTGCCTGCTTCCCTCTGTGATGGCAAAACACCACTACAGCCCCAGGTACTGCAAGTGAACTTCCATAGCCAAACCTCAGTGCTGGGGAGCTCTGCTGAGACACCTGCTCTTCACACACACCCCCATTTAGCAACTGCTGATACAGCTCCAAATAAATCAGAGAATTTATCCCCATATCAGATTTGGGGATATCAGAAATTTATCAGAAATCCCCATCTGTACCTCTTTCTTCCAACTACAGCTTTTGGGTTTCTGAAAGTTGCTCTTCTTAAGCTTACAGGGATGTTTTATATACAGTTGAGACACACAGCTGCAGCTAGTGCGTGTAATGTAAGGATTGAAAGGCTCTCACTGCTCAAAGAGGAAATGACATTAAAAGGGAACAAAATTGATCACTCTTCTTCCATTACACAATCTTATGGCCTTATCATTGAAATTTATAAAATTTCCATACTATTCTGCTAAGGTATTAATTCACATGACTGATTATTAACCATGAATTAGTAATTGTTCAGTTTATGTAAGAACATGCACACAGGATGTAAATTAGCATTTAAGCAAACAAATTATTTTTAACAGAGACACTTTTAACAAAAAAACTCATTATTTTAACTCAATGTCTCCCCTCAAATAGCAGGAAGAGAAAACCATTATCAGACAGCAGTTGGCTGCCCCCTGAAGGCCTGTGTGGATCAGCAAGTTAAAAGGTGGAAATGCTTTAGCTGAGCACAAAAGTATCAATGAAAATAAAAAAAAATACTCTTCAAAGTAATACTGCTCCAATAAAAACTGTATTCTCGCTGTTAAAATTCTCCTAGCTCCAGCTCTCCTAATGCTGCCATGTTTGGAAGGACTGAACTTCCTTCCACATGAAATTGAGTTCAGGGTTGACCACAGAAAGCTCACAGCCAAAGCACTGAAGCCTCCTGATTTACCTTTTACTCTCTTCCACTGCTTTGTCCAAGTGCTGGAAGATATCTTGGAATAAAACGCAGCTGGAGCGACTGTTGATGTCATAGCCATATCCTCTCTTCCAGTATTGCTTCAGGTCATTCAGGTATTCTAGCACCTAAAGTCAGAGCTCACAGGTTTGTATTATTGCATCAAGGGAAAACAAAAAGCTCACAGCCTGCAGTAATGACACAAAAACAACTCCAAACATCAGGGCTCCAGTAGAAACCAGTTCAGCATGAAACCAGACAACAGATCAGACCCAAGAGTGACCAAATTCAGCATCTGGCAATAACCACAGTCAGGTGAGGTGCTGCACATCATGAGACAACCACTATCCACTGCTTTTTTAGCACTTCTGACTTTGCCTTTGGCTCATCACTCTTCCCATAGAATCCATCCCACACCTTTAGCCCAGCTTGTCTGTTTTCACATTCCAGAGACACACAGGAATCTCAAGTAGACAGAACTGTGCCTTGGAATTATGCAAGAGCACACAGTGCTCTCCCCCTTCTCTGTTCCTTTCCTGACAATTCCTGGCATCAAAGTAATTTCCCACCTGCTGAATTATTTATAACTAGACTGAACAGGGCAGTTCTCAGCAGAAGCCCATGGCAACCCTGATTCTCTTAGGAGATCACTTATTCCTAACTGCCCACCCTTTACCCAAACCTATGCAAAGGTCTCCTCTTTTCCCAGAGGTGCAAATTTCCTTCAGAGCCTTGGAGGAGCCTTACTGAGCATCAAGTTACACCAAACAGCTTTGAAAGAAGAGGAACAAACATTTGACTCATTTATCTGGGTTCTACTGGATTTTTGTCAGCAGGCATTTATTTGGTTTAGATAGCTGATAGTCCCCCAAACCAAAAAGAGTGCCTTAGAGGCCCTGGAAGACCTCATCTGATGTACCCTGGAGTGAACTTTACCACATGATTACAGAATGGTTTGGGATGGAAGGCCATTTAAGATCATCTCATTCCAAACCTCCTGCCACAGGCAGAGATACTTTCCACTAGAGCATGTTGCTCCAAGCCCCACATACCTTGGCATCTTCTTCACTGAAGAGTGAACACCACGGGGAGGTCACATTTTTTATGGCCAGCTCGTAGGAGCAGGTGAGAAAAGCCACTTGAACAAGATCTGCAATAAATCCAACAAACAAGCAAGAGATAAACCACTGCTACACAAGTAGCAACTTCCTCTCCTCAGTTTACCTCTAAAACAAATTGCAATTAAAGTTTGGCAATGCAAACGATGAAATCCAATAAATATTTGGCAGGACAAAGACCAAGCACCAAAAACACACACTTTAGCAGAATTATTGTGCAACACCCAAATTTTGGACTGCAAACTCTTCACATTACATCGTTACAAGGGGAAAACAAGAGCATTTCACATTAAATGCTGCCCATCTGCTGATATGCAATAGGTGTGGCCACACAGGTCAGAAGAGTCAACACAGGGAAGGTGTGAGCTCTTGGACAACTCCCCCTCCACATCAGCAGCTGAGTACAAGCAGCATCAGGCTGAACTTTGTTTCCAGCATATCCCTAATGCTGCAATCCCAACAGCAACACTTGTTTTGGAGGGCTTTTGACTGCTCAGGGAAACCCAGCACTTCTCTTCTGGACAGGCAAGTTAGCACACAGACACACAGAGCTGCTTTTCCTCAGGTCATTTATGTGCTTGAGTTGTAAGAGAGTTCACAAAAGCTCCAGAAAGCAAAACTGAAAGAGAAAAACACTCAAATCCCTCCAAAACCAGGTAAAGCTGATTTCATCTATGGGAAAGATGTTGTCAAGCATCTTTTTCTTCTGCACTATCCAGCAATCATTCATTACTGCAACACCAACACAGACAAACAGTCTCATGCACTTAATTAGAGACTACATCTCCAAGTCACAGTCACTTGAAATTACCTACTCTGCATAACTACACCTCTTGGAAGTCATTCTTGGTCAGCCCTGGAGTCAAAGCCACCTCTAACAAGAATTTCTTACCTGCATTTAGCTCCTCCACCGGCAAACACAAGGCACCGGCCACCTTCTCCAGGACCTTCTTCATCTCAGGCCCCTCTTTGAAGGCGCTCACCTGGCACATGGCTGCATCATTCTCCTCCACCAGGGCTACAAACTTGGCACAGTGATCAAAGAACCGCATCAGGGAGTCGTTAACTTGAACCTCCACCTCTGAAAGCAAAGGTGGGCATCAGGGGGAGCACCTCCATCCCTAAGGGTACCAGCACATGGCCACCACGACACTCTCCAGGGGACAGTCTGCCCACCACAGCCGTGTCCCCATGGAGGGGATGCAGGGTCCCCCTCAACCTGGGCATGGGGGACGTCGGACTGGCCTTGTGGCTTCCCTCAACCACAGGGAGAGCAGGGGACATCCCCAACCCCTCTGGGAGGAGCAGGGGGGCTCCCTCCGGGAGGGATTCTTCCAGCCACCCAGGAAGGCATCAGGAGTCCCCCAGCCCTTCAGGGAGGTCATGAAGCTCCCTCAGGGATGGATCGAGGCTCCCCCAGCTCTCAGGGAAAGCACAGGGCTCCCTCAGGAGAGGGATGGAGCTCCCGCAGGCAGGGTGTGAGGCACCCCCATCCCCTCTGGGAAAGCCGGGAATCCTTCAGGGAAGGCCAGGGGCTGCCCTAGTCCCCCAGGGAGGACACGGGAATCAGTCAGAGTATGGGTGTCCCTCACCCCCTCAGGGAGCGGGCCCCCAGAGAGCACCTGGTGTGCCCTCAATGAGGGCACAGGAGTCTCCCATCCCCTTGGGGGAGCAGCGAATCCCCCAGCCCCTCAGGAAAAGCCAAGCGCTCCCCCAGGATAGGGGGTGGGTGTCGCGCACTCACCGTCGCCTCCAAAGTCGAGGGTCGGTCCGAGCCCTCGGCGGAAGGCCGCCCCGCTCTGCAGGCAGCGGTGCTTGGAGCTGCTGGCCAGCTCCAGGCGGCGGCGGGCGGCGAACAGCGCGGGGAAGCGGGCGGCCATGCGCCGGGCCAGCTGCTCCATGTCGCGCCGTCCCTGGGGCGCCAGCCGCCCGTCCAGGCTCTCCTCGTACCACATGGGCCAGTCGGCCAGGGCGGCGGCGGCGGGGCAGGCGGCGGATCCCGCGGCCCGGCGGAGCAGCCGGGCGTGCAGGTCGCCCAGCCGGCGGATCTGCCCGGCCGTGGGGTAGCGGGTGCCGTGCCGGAGCACGGCGCGGAGCTGCAGCGGAGTGCAGGAGGCGGGCAGCGACCCGCCTGCCCCGGGACCCAGCGACAGCGGGTCGCTCACCAGGTGCGGGTTCACCTCCTCGTAGCGGGACTTGGTGCCGAAGTAGCCGCTCAGCCCCGCGCTCGCCGGCGGTAGGACAAGGAGCAGCAGTAGGAGACCGGCCGCCCGGCAAGCCGCCATGGCTGCAACTGCGCGGCAGCCGCAGGAAGAGGTGGAGCAGGGCCGCCTCTTCACGGCTTCAGCCGCTCCAGGAACCGCCCCAGCCCGGCTCCCCCCGCCCTCTACAACTTTGTCCGCCCCTTCACGGCTTCACTGGCGTCTGGACAGCTCCTCGTGGCTGCTCAGAGCATCACCCGCTCCATCACTGCTTCACCCGACCTCTCTCGGCTTCACGCGTCCCCTCACGGCTTCGTCCGTACCCAGGCGGGCGGAGGCGGGAGCCCTGAGGGGAGCCATGAGCTGTCTGACCTATTTTTGCATCTGCCTTGCCTCTATGGACCCTCCCTGACTTTACGGAGCTCAGTTAAAAACAAAAAAGTCAATACACAGTCAGACACGAGGGGAATGCTTTAATTCCTCTGTACAGGCAGAACAACTGGATCGACTGCAGTAGGGAAACAGAGGCAGAGACAAGTTACGCCGTTGTTCTCTTGTGTATATAAGTCAGAGCAAACCCCGTGAAGCAGATGGGCTTGTGACAACCTAACTTTGTTTTTGGTGGTCAGTGTCCAAGATATGCTAGCTCTGAAAAGTTTAAGATTGCTCCTCTCTCTTCTCTGCAGTTGTGTAATGTATTATCAACTCTAAGGATTCCTATTACGAAAAAGGTACCTTGTTCAACTGGTAACAGAATGTGCTGCTGTCCCTTGGAGTCCTGTTTGAGGGAATCTATCTGTTGATGTAAAGCAACAGCAGAAACTTGCTAACAAATCCCTACCATGTTTTACTCATCAAATTAGTCTAGTTAGCATTTAAATTGGCTAAATATTAAGACTAGTCAAAGTGCTGGACCTATGCTGGACCTAGGCCAGGCTGGGAATGGGGCAAGTGGGGATATGGAAGTAAACTTTAAAGCTATCTCTGTTTCTTAGAGCTTTGTGAAAACTTCAGCTATGATATGCATATCTCCATCATTAGAGAAGCTCTGGAGTAGATAGATTTTTTTAAGTTAGTACAATCTCCTCTTTGTTGCTTCTTCATGGCAGAAATTCATCCCAAACCAGGAACACTGCCAGGGACTGCAGCTCCCCTCAGAATTTGCTTTGTGCTCCAACATAGGCAACCAAAGCCAAGAAGGGTCTTTCACAGTGTTTTGGGCTCTTTTTTTGCTAAACAGCTGGACTGCACTCAAAGTAAGGTAGTGATGCTGTGAGGGGATTGTAGGTGGCTGCTGCACGGCTCGGCAGCATGGGGCATGTGGGTTTTTCCATAGAATCATAGCATCTCTTGAGTTGGAAGGGACACATTTAGCTCAATAAACAACAGAATCCCAGGGTTATTGAAATGAGAAAAGTGTTCCCAACACATGGAATCTACCCTGTGCCTGCTGTCCACCTTGTCCCCAGCCCAGAGCACTGAGTGCCACCTCCAGCCCTGCCTTGGACACCTCCAGCAATGGGCACTCCAAACCTCCCTGGGCAGCCCCTGACAAGGCCTGAGCACCCTTTCCAGGGACAAATTCCTCCTGCTGTCCAACCTGAGCCTCCCCTGGCACAGCTTGAGGCCATTTCCCCTTGTCCTGTCCCTGTTCCTTGGCAGCAGAGCCCGACCCTCCCTCCTGTCAGGGAGTTGTAGAGTGTGAGAAGGTCCCCCCTGAGCCTCCTCAGAGGAGTCCAACTCCTTTCAGCACTTTTTTTTTTTATTCCCAGCAAGAGCAGGTAGGAATAAGCAGCAGTGTAAAAACAAGTGGGAGCACAGAGTTTGCAGCCAGGGATGCTGCCAGCTGGGAGCCATGTCCAGAGAGCCAGCAATATTGGTTATAAACACAGAATCCCAGGATGGCTGAGGCTGAAGGGAGCCCAGTGGGCACCAGGTGCCAGGTCCCTGCTCCAGCAGGGCCATCCCAGAGCACAGGGCACAGCACTGTGTGCACACAGCTCTGCACCAGCCCCAGGCAGGAGAGCCCAGAGCCTCTCTGCACAATGTGCTCAGGGCTGGGCAGTGGCCAGGGCAGAAGTTGTGCCTCCTGTGCAGGGGGAATTGCTGGGCTCAGTCCCTGCCCGTGGCTCTGGTGCCATTGCTGGGCCCCCAGAGCAGAGCCTGGGCCCTGCTCAGAGCCCTCCCTGCAGACATTCAAATCACATCCCGCTGGCACTGCTGGCAGCATGGAATGATGGCATTGTAATGACCTATCCAGAAAAGCTTAGAGAGGCTTAGGAAAGCAAAGAATAAAAAGAGGCATCCTGTGGAAAAGCCTGAGCAGCACAGTGGTGACACATCAAGTTATAAAACAGTTTGAGCAAGAGCAAAAGCAAAACATCCCCATGCTGATTATACCCATTTTCAGCTAAACCCTCGCTACTGAATAGATACCAGCTTGTAGCTAAGGAAACAGTTACATGATCTTTTGGCTCACAGCACATCCTGGACAGACCTGTGTTTTACATAGAGTCAGACTTTACTCCCTGCCTGCATATTCAGGCTCTTGCTTCTGCAGCTGAGAATTTTCAGTGAATAAATAAATTTGCATGATCCAAGTCCACTAGTGAAATTCTGGTGGAAAGTGTGTACCTCATCTGTCTCCCACCTCCTCAATATCCAGAAGAAAGTGTTAATACAAGAGTATTAACTAAGGCTCAAACAGGGTAGGCAAAGCCTGTAATGGTGAAAGAGAAAGGGAAAAGAAAATATGGGAATATGGAAGTGGTTTAAGGCTTCTGGGCAAAGTTATGAGCTCTCTGTTAGAGCAGGGCAGTGTGACTCAGCTGTCTCCCAGTGACTCTGTGAAGGGCTACTTGGCCCCTTTCCTGTGGCTCATTTAGTTTATTTTAGACATATCTAGCATAAATCACTTCTAGCATATCATCTTTTATAACAAAACCAGCATGAGACTACATACAGTGTTGCTTTGAAACCTATTGAGGGTACTTTATAAATACTGATAAAAATACACATTCCATCTTCTGCATAATTATTCACTGTAAGGAATCTGTAGTTGGTTTTAGTAGGAAAAGGATTTTGCATGTTACATATAATATTTTTCATATTATAGTGTGAATGTGAGCTTTTTGTTAGACATTGTAAATGTAAAGTAAAAAGGTTAATAAATAAAACCCGGTTTGTGATCCCAGTTTCCATTTCATTTTGGAACAGATTTCTGTGTTCTGAGTTGTCAAGGGCAGACAGTTACCCCATATGGGATCCCTTCCATGCTCCTCTCATGTCACATTAAATCATCCCATCCTATTGTATCCCATGAAATTGTTCAGATATGTATTTTGAATGGTTTCACACAATGTTTTCTATTACAACAGGGAAAATCTTATCATTAAGATTATCATTCTATGAGGAGTCACAACTCCTCTAGTTCATATCCCAAAACTATGGACAAAGCATTTACCCAACATCCACATCACCATTTTCACCCTCCACAAGTATTGTGATGTTCTTTGTTCGGTCCTTGTGTCTTCTTTCAGTTGGAGGCCAAAACCATTTACAAACATGCCTGTTCCAAATGCAACATTATCAGATTGTTCTCTCTTCTCTTCTCCTTTATTGGTTGGGTTTTTTTTTCTTTCCATCTTCAGATCTGGTGATGCTGAGGGTGGTTAGTTCATGACTCACATTTTCACAGCAGCATTTCTTTGTTCTCTTGCAGTGCAATCAAATAGTCCTGTCCTGAATAATTTCCTTCTTTCTGCTTCATCTATGGATTTTTTGTAGAGGTGCATCCATTTCCAAACCAAATGGTCAAAATGCAACTGAGAAAGTTAATGCTCTAATCTTTTCTGAAAACACTTTTTTTTCCTTATAAACCCTCCTGCTCCTCACTGCTTTGGTGGCCTGTAATTGCCATTAATGGAAGTGTATTTCTTCAGCAGTGAAAGGGCAGAGAAACCAAATTTCCATGTGTCCCCAGCTGAGTGTATGCCATTAGCTGGGCTTCCCAGGAATGAAGAAAATGCTCCCATTTCCAGTCTGAGCACTGGGGTAATTCCCATAGTACAGAACTCACTGCCTGTACAAGTGAGGCATGGTTTCAGCTCTCTGTGTAATGCTTTTAAACCCAAAGATACCAATTACATGGTCCAGGGAGGAAAGGTGTCAACCCCTAGTTCTCTGTTCTGCTTTCCTTCTCATGCATCCTCATTCCTTCACTGTCAAGGAATAGATCTCTAAGCAGGGATCTCTTCCTGCTGGCTGGCAGCCATCCCTTATTATCTGATTTGCCATGATTTTAGGAGAGGAAATAATCATAGAATCACAGAATGGTTTGGGTGGGAAGGGACCTTAAAGATCATCCTTAAAGATCAAACCTCTGCCACAGGCAGGGACACCTTCCACTAGCCCAGGTGGCTCCAGGTCCCAGCAAACCTGGGCTGGGACACTCCCAGAGACCCAGGGGCAGCCACAGCTGCTCTGGGCACCCTGTCCCAGGGCCTCTCCACCCTCACAGGGAACAATTCCTTCCCAGTATCCCATCTATCCCTGCCCTCTGGCAGTGGGAAACCATTCTCCCTTGTACAGAGTCTCTCTCCATCTTTCTTGTTGGCTCCTTCAGGCAGTGAAACACCACAATGAGATCACCCCAAAATTCTCCTCTCCAGGCTGAACAATCCCAGCTCTCCCAGCCTTTCCTCCCAGCAGAGCTGCTCCATCCCTCTGATCATCCTGGTGCCTTCCCTGGACTCTCTCCTGCAGCTCCAGGTCCCTCCTGTGCTGGCCCCAGGGCTGGGGCAGCTCTGCAGGTGGGGTCTCACCTGAGCACAGGAGCAGAGGGGCAGAATCCCCCCCTCCCCTGCTGCCCACGCTGGGGGCTCAGCCCAGGGCATGGGGGGTTCTGGGTCCCAGCTCTCACCCACAGCACCCCCAGGTCCTTTTCCAGGGCTGCTCCAGCTGCTCATCCCTGGATTCATCCTGGGGGTTGCCCTGACCCAGGTGCAGCACCTTGCACTTGTTCTTGTTAGTTGTTGTCAGCCTTTGAGACTCACAGAGCTGAGGCAACAGGGAAGTCAGACACACGGGAGGGCTGTGGGGACACCCTGGGTCACCTCCTGACTGAGGTGTGCATTAACCCAGGTGGCGCAGAGCTGAATGTCCTCAAGTCATTTGGTTTTAGTTATTCTCCCTAAACAAGTGAATTCCAACATGAGGGCAGAAAGCAAACCCAACAAGATCCCAAGGCACTGCATCCTCCAGACACCCCAGCTTCATTGTTCTCAAGCAGATGAGCCCTGCAGACATGGAACAGGCTGGCAGTGGCTCGGCTCAGCCAAGGCACATACAGCATCCCAGGTGAGCAGATCTCTGAGTGTCCCTGTCCTGGCCCTGGGCATGAGGAATGGGGCCAGGCAGAAATGAGATGATGGGAGTCTGATCTGGCATGGAGGGAGGAAGGAAGGTGAAGGGGTGTGGTGGAAACTCAGAGGAGGTGGAGAGTGCAGGCTTGGAGCAACTCACTCTGCTTTTGGGTCACACCTTCACACCGGGAGGTGATGTGGCAGAATTCTACATTTGGGAGTTCCTTGTGCATCTTGCCTCCCATGAGGAGGGTGTCCCTCTTCTCTCTGAACCTCCCTGGCTCACATGCAGCAGCTGGTGGTTGTGCTGAGCAGGCAATGCTGCGTTGTTGCTGCTGCTGGGTGGGATGGAGGCATCCAGAAACCTGGGCTCTTGATTCTCTGTCAGTTGGCATCACATCTCAGCTCACCAGTGCAAAGCCATGTCAGCAGAGTGATGCTTGATTTGGGGACAGGCTTTTGTGCCCTGGGTGCCAAACCTCTTTAATCTGGGGGCATGGCCAGGCCCCTGCTGCCCCTTTTGAAGAGTGGGCTCTTCAGAGACACTTCTGCTCTTCTGGACAGTCCTTTGCCTTCTGGGCGTGGGAGTAGGGAGCACTTTATTCTCACAAGGAAAGCAATGGGTTTTTCCATAGCTGATGCCACATTTTGGTTAGTAATGGGAGAACTGGAAAAGGAATGACACATATAACTACTGCTTCCTGCAGAAAGGGCTGAATTCAGATCTCATCCATGCTGTCCTAATGGAGGGAGAGTGCTCCACGTTCTCTCCCCTCTGGCACAGCACTGTTTAAATGTGTGAGACACAGCCTGTTCTCCCAGAAAACACAAAAACCTCTGGGGATCTTAAGTGGTTTGACCTCTTTGCAAGCAGAGTTTCTGGTCTTGCAGTGCGGCTTCATCCTGTGTGGGCAACGTCGTCAGTGTGGCCACCCCATAATTATGTGGTTGCCTTTCTGGAACATGGCAGGCCCTTCCAGTTCTGGAGCAGCATGACCCCATGCAGCAAAACAGTCAGGCTGTGGAATGGCTTGGAGATTCAAAAACCCAAAGATCAATTCAGAAAGCCTCAAACCCCGGCCAAACTGGGTTTTCCAAGGGTAAAAGTAAATTTAAATACGAGTTACTTTTTCCACATAAGTAACAGGAGAAACTACAGAAACTATGTGGACCTGTGATCCCAATATGTATAGGTAAATTTCTTGGTTGTATTTCCACCAAAATACAGGCACAAAGAAAGCTCAAATGTGGGAATTGAGAATTCTGAGAAATATTTCTTTGCATGTTTAAGGGATTTTAAAATCTCTGACAAACAAGGTTTTTAACCTTTGTACATGGAAAAAGGGTTTTTTAGGCTCTGGGATGAAACAAGAGTTTTCAAGAGTGTGTATTAGATAGTAGCATAATGATGTGTAGTGTATCACAGGGTGAGAATTTTAGATATATGGGATTTTTAGACTGATAAGCAGAAGAACACAACATGCAGTCTCCACGTGGCTTTAGGGCTTCTTCTTCATCTCCTCCATCTTCTGCTGAGGAGGTGGCACTTTATGGCTGGCTTAGAGTAGAGTTTGACTTTCTAACATGAGTAATAGTTATTGGAAAATTTTTGTAAATATTGCTTACGTAGTTTTTAATATAAAAGATACACACTGCCATGAACACTGCCAGGAGAGTGCCTGAAACTGACCTGCAGTGCAGAGCTCTGCTGGTCAGGAGAAAGAATTTCAGAGATAAGAAAAAATAAACATTAATGAAAACATCAGAAGAGACAGCTCACTACCAGTTCTTCAAAGTCTCTGGCTGGGGAAAAAGAATTGAACATTCTCAGGTCTTGGAACAGCCATGAAAGAAAACCATCATCAAAAATATTTTTATAATAAACCTGAGACTCAAAGACTTGATCATGCTAAAGGCAAGGGACTATTCAGAATAGTGAATCATGAAAGAACTGGACAGGACAAGGGGAAACAGCTTCAAGCTGTGCCAGGGGAGGCTCAGGTTGGACAGCAGGAGGAATTTGTCCCTGGAAAGGGTGCTCAGGCCTTGTCAGGGGCTGCCCAGGGAGGTTTGGAGTGCCCATTGCTGGAGGTGTCCAAGGCAGGGCTGGAGGTGGCACTCAGTGCTCTGGGCTGGGGACAAGGTGGGCATTGGGCACAGCTTGGACTCCATGGGCTGGCAGGGCTTTTCCAACCTCAGGGATTCTGTAATTCTATGAACCAGGAAGAGCAATTAATTAATTAATTAATTAATCCAGTGCCATTCTTTTTAGTGTGGTTCTGTCGGACCCCTTTGGGCTTGGCTGGCCCAAAGAAGACCATAGTAAGGAAGTTTGCTGACAGCACAAATCTTGACAGTGCCCCAGTAGAGAGAACAAGTCAGAGATGGGATGAAGTTTAACAATGAGAAATTCTTGCAGCAAGCAGGGATTTCTGCTGCAAACTCATCAGCTCAGTAGGAAAAGGAAGAGAAAGGCTTGAACAGACCAGCAGATCTCCAGGCAGCTGAGAGCCCTCGGTGTGGCATGGCCACATAACGGCAGGTCAGAAGTGACATTATCAGCACACAGGGAGAGATTAACACTCCCCACGGTAGGTGGCCACAGGCACAGCCACCCACAGACAGGACTGCAGGGGAGCACTGCTGGGTGGTACACAACTTCTCACTGCCCACTCAGATGGCTGCAAACCGGACATGAATGAACATGGACCAGGCATCAGGAGGATTTTTGGCTGGAAAGGGGTGCTTTGGGAGCAGCCTTCCAGCAATAAATGATCCAGCTGACCTCAAGATTAATTCAGCAATCTCGGTGAGAGAAAGGAGGTGCTTGGTGAGATGGGATGTTTCCATCCTGTTCTCTACTCTTCTGCTCTGCTTCCAACCAGAGGTTTCAGCCTGCAGGGCTCTTTTACAACCCAGCTCTTGCCCAAGAAAAAAGGGATGTTATAGTAACAATAGCATGACTTCCCCTGACCAGGGACCTCCATCCCTGCAGAAAAACAGGGGTGGAAAAGTTCTAAAAGAGCTTCAGAAAAATTCAGTGTCAGGAGTTGGCATGAAACGAATCCAACTGTATCACGCTGCATTCAAAGCCACATCTTATTAAATCATTCAGGACGAAGGACTGGAAACAGGGGCAGTTTGCCAACTTATTCAGCAGATGTACAGTCACGGCTGGTCAGCAGCTTTCTAAAATTACCACAGTCATCTAAGACAGTTTTTCTTCATGACCAAGGCAGCTTTTTAATAGATTCAGGAAACAAAATGTTGTCTGGTAACATTTCTCCTAATTCTAAAGCAGTAAATTATCCCTGTGATACTGCTTTTCAATTCCTTCTACATTTTCTATTTTCCTGTTCAGAATTTTTTTTCTTTTAAAAAATGCTGATCACCCTCATTTACCCTTAGAAGAGTGGAGGCCATGCTAAATTCTGTCTTCCTGTAAAAGGCTGGTTTATAGGGAATTATTTAAAAAAGTTTGGAGGCCACTTAAGTACTGTCCAAAATTTCTTTCTTATCTGGACTAATTAACTTTTGTCACTTTATTTTTCCCACGGGAAGTAACAACTCACTGCTGCTCACTTTGCTCCTCTACCTGCTCTCACTGCCCTGTTTTATGAAGCTTAGCTTCCATCTCCTCTAGACTTTACACATGGTGAGACATTAGGAAGCCAAGCAAATTACTGTGCTTGCCAACACACTCTCACAAAAGCAGAAGCAAATATTGACAGTGAACTCCCAGTCCCTTCAGCGTTAGAATGAAGATGGGTGCTTGTTCTCCCCAACATCTGCAGCCATGCCAAAGGTACCTCATGGTTATGGAAGCAAAGGCAGTCCATACCAATTGTCATACAATCCTAGAATCACAGAATCCCAGGATCACTGAGGTTGGAAAAGCCCTCCCAGCCCATGGAGTCCAAGCTGTGCCCAATGCCCACCTTGTCCCCAGCCCAGAGCACTGAGTGCCACCTCCAGCCCTGCCTTGGACACCTCCAGCAATGGGCACTCCAAACCTCCCTGGGCAGCCCCTGACAAGGCCTGAGCACCCTTTCCAGGGACAAATTGCTCCTGGTGTCCAACCTGAGCCTCCCCTGGCACAGCTTGAAGCTGTTTCCCCTTGTCCTGTCCCTGTTCCCTGGCAGCAGAGCCTGACCCTCCCTGGCTGTCCCCTCCTGTCAGGGAGTTGTACAGAGCCACAAGGAGCCCCCTGAGCCTCCTTTGCTCCAGGCTGAGCCCCTTTCCCAGCTCCCTCAGCCTCTCCTAGGGCTGGAGCCCTCCAGCACATCCACACTCCCAGCCAGCCTGGTGCTATCTGTGACGTTACTGAGGTCACTCTTGGTAACTCTCACACTGAATCTGTTCCCTGCACTCACACTCTGGTTTCAGCTCTCACATATTGTGCAGTTTTTATGTTGCCCAGACAGTGTGGCTTGCAAACAAAACATTTATACTTTTGGAAATATTTTGCCCCACCCAAAGCCAGGCTGAGGCTGGTGGCAAACAGCTTTGCAGAGGAAATATGTTTTTTTTCTCCCAGCTCTGCCCAAGGCTCAGCTGATCCTGTGTTTCAGAGCACAGATTCCAGTAACAGGAATGAAGCAGCACGTCAGTCATCGGGCTCTTTCTTTTAGCACCGTTAGCAGTTACACCACAAAAGGCAAATGAACAGAAAGAGGCATTCAGCTCGGGCTAGCTGAGTCTTAGTCTTTTGTCTGGAAAATCCTTAACATCCCCATTGAGGACTGGGGTAACAAATTAAAAACTTTTGTCTGCATGCCCCTCTGAATCAGCGCGTGTCAGTAACACTGAGCATGGATAAAGGAAAAGGGAGTTGTGATCCGGGTTTACCATTCATTAAGGCAAAGTCATTTTACTCTTCTTTACACAGGGTTGAAAAGAGCTGCACAGTGCAACAGTGCTTGGGGCAGGGATCTGAACACAGGGTGGAGTGGAGAAATGGTGATGGTGCTACCATGTCCTGCTTTAAGAATGACTGAGTCCCGTGCTGAAAGCAGAAAGCTATGAAAATCATCTAATTTTCTTTATGTGTGTATGGAGAATCCACTCAAAATTAAGCAATGAATTGGATGTTTTACCCTTCCTCAAGATCCTTGGTGTTTGCAGGTCTTTGGTTACAGAGCGGTCAAAGCCAAACCCTTCCTGGTAGTGACAGGGATGGACTGATGGCCCTGACCCCCAGATTGCAGCTGGGGGGTTCAAGGTGGATGTGGGGTAGCACACCTTCCACAGAATCACACAACCACAGAATCATTATGGTTGGAAATGGCCTTTGAGGTCTCCAACCTTTGATGGAACACCACTATGCCCGCTAAGCCAGCAGCCCCTGGGCAGACACTGTAAGGGCTTAGGAACCCCCCTGAAACAGCCCATCAATGAAGGACCAGTGCAACACTGAATAAAAGAGATGGCAAAGCTTCCTTTGGAGCAAAACAGGGGAAAGTATTACTCAAATTCCTGTTTGACAGGAAAAATAGTGACCCGGGCAAGTTTTCTGTGTTGTTGTGGCTGAGGAAACAAACCTCTGTGCACAGAAACAAGCTCCATGTGGGAGGTGCTGCCTGATAACATGGTCAAACCCCAGCAGTTTCCCTCTGGAATGCTGTGGAAGGTTACAGGGCTGTGGTGGTTTGGTTGAAGGCACTGGGCTCGTTCATTCAGGAGCCATGAACTCAAGCTTCAGAGTTTTACAAGCAGCAGGGTCTCTTTTTTAATCACTGTTTTTATGTCTGGGGAAACAGCGCTGTGTAGAATGGGGTTCTTACTTCTCTTGACTTTCCTGACATCTACCCCGATTGAATGTCTGTTTGTTTCACTCTTGTCAGGATAAAATCTCTTCTTTTTAGCAGATTTCCTGTGCTGGAATTCACTTTTGCAGTTGAGATGTCAATGGCGCATGGCTGCGAATCGATTTTGTAAAACCTTTTATTTAAAATGCCAGGATAATAATTTACTGTGCTTGTCATTGGATCTCTTTTTGGTTAGGCACTCCCTGCACTTCTTTAGCTGGAGATATGAAATAAGGCTCAGTGAAATTTGGCAGGATGTGAGCTGCAGCATTAGTTATACAAAGTGTTAGTACCCAAACCCATCATTTGGGAAGTTTCAGTGCCTCTCTTCCATAAGGTGCTGTTACACATGTTCACTACATTAACACAGGCACCTTTGTGGAAATTGTTCTTCAGTAGACCCACAACCCATGACTATCGAATAAATTCACTTGTGAACTGATTCTGTGTAAAAAGGGAGTCTTATACCCATTTATCATAATGAAAGGAATTCCTTAAGCACTATGGAAAACAGCCACCTACAATTATCACTCAGTAATTTAAAATGCCAGTTGCTTTCCTTTCTGACACAGAAAATATATGTCTACGCATGCAGTAAAGGTATTTAATGATCACATGCTGCATTAACAGGATAGGAAAATTAATCCCATCCAATATAAAAGTATAAATATCATTAGCTGAACCAAGATGAATGTGACGTTCTTGGTGAGTGAGTCTATTTTTGGGAAATCACGGGGTTGGAATAAGATTAAAATAAAAAAGAGGTGACACTTAGCTCTTCTAACTAACTGTAAAATATTCCCTTTTCCACAAAGAGGTTGCAGCTTGTTCCTTTCATAGAGCCTCTGGTTTAGTCTCTCTATAATTTCAGCCTGAAAAAAACTCTGACTACAAACCGTGGAGTGACGGAATGAGGGAGAGTAGGTGTAGGTCAGCTATTAGGAAGGAATCCTTCCCTGGGAGGGTGGAGAGGCCCTGGCAGAGGGTGCCCAGAGAAGCTGTGTCTGCCCCTGGATCCCTGGAAGTGTCCAAAGCTAGGCTGGACAAGGCTTGGAGCAACCTGGGATAGTGGAAGGTATCCTTGCCTATGGCAGAGATAGAATGAGATGAGCTTTAAGGTCCCTTTTAACCTAAATCATTCTGTGATTCTGTGTAACCAAGGCTGCTTATTTTTGCAGAACAAGTTTACACAGCAGCTCAGCTTGTGCCATCCTTAACATTTCCCCTGACCTCCAAGACTACTTAAACTTCTCATAAGGTAAAATACGTTTGGTTGGACTTAGTCAAAGCACTTGTTTATCTCATGGAATATTTTAAAAGCCAATCTGTTCCCTCTGTTGGTGTATTTTTACTCTTATTTAAATAGACACAGAACAAAACAATTGTGATCTGTTTGTTTAATGGGCTGTGTGTTTAAAGATCCTGCCCTGCCTTTTCTGGTCCTACCAAAGCTGCTGATGGCAGCCTGAATATCCTTTTGCAGCTTCTGTAGTCATTATAAATCTTCCTGCTAATGAACAAGGGTGTTCCTCAGAATTTATTTAACCAGGAGAAATGCTGGTTAAATCTATCTCACCATTATGATTTTTTGCCCTAGATATTTTGCACAAGGAAAACACACTTTGCAAAAGCTTGATCCCACCAGCCAGAGTCGGAGATCTCCTTCTGGAGGCTTTCTGACTCCTGATGAATGTTGGCATTTGGCTGCTGAGGCAGCAGCAGAGTCAGGGAACCCATTCCAGCACATGTGGTCAGAACAAGGGCTAATTCATTCCCGGGAATAACTTTGAACTGACACAGAAAGTCAGCACTTCTCCCCGCTCAGGGAAGGCAGCTAATTCTTCCAAGGCCTTAGAGCATGTTATTTTTAGCTGGAGGTAACCATAGGCTGTTAAACACCCACTGTGGCACCAGAAGAGTCCTGCTGCAGCAGCTCTGTGCTCCACATGGGCCCCCATATCTGATTCTTCATGCCCATTCCTATGGGAACTACACTTGCACAACAGCCCCCAAGGCATGGGGGGGCATAATAAAGCTGTTGTCCCCTCAGCATCTGTGGGGTTTGAAAGAAGCCAGAGAAGAACCTTTCTAAGGTAACAGACACTATATATATTTATTTATTGATTGATTTATTTATATGACTTTGTTTACTGCTGCCAAGCAGATCAGGGCAGGAGGAGGCAAACCCACCTATGCACCCCTTGGCTTAGGGAGAAGGGCTCAACAAATCAAAGGCACAAAGGCAGGGTTTCACCCACTGATATGTTTGGGTACATGTGGCTGAGGAAACAAACCTCTGTGCACAGAAACAAGCTCCATGTGGGAGGTGCTGCCTGATAACATGGTCAAACCCCAGCAGTTTTCTTCTTGCTTGCTGTGGGAGGTTACAGGGCTGTGGTGGTTTGGTTGAAGGCACTGTGCTGGTTCATTCAGGAGCCATGAACTCAAGCTTCAGTGTTCCACAAGCAGAGCAGATCTTCAAGGGAGAAAAATGTTCTTTAATCAGTATCTTTTACTTTATCACCATTAACTCTGTCATGCTAATACAGTGTTACTGATTAAAGATCCTGAGCTTCCCTGTAATAGTGCCGAATTACTGTCAGGATAATGAGATTTCCATTTCTAAACGTCCTGTTCTGCCATCCAAATCACATCTGCATTCATGTACATACCCAACAGGAATTATTCTCCCTTCCTGCATCAAAAATACCATGCCACACTCAGCTGGAACCAGCTTTTCCCTGGTTTAGTGCTCAGTTCAGGATTATTATTATCAGCCCCGGGTTGTTGCTGCTGTGTATTCAAACAGGCATTGAAAGACATTTGCAACTCTTGGTGCCAAGGCTGAGCTCTGAGGGTCATGGGATACTAGGAGACACCAGATAAACTATTTGTGCTTATTTAACATGTCTAATAAATCCTCCTTGCACCAAAAGTGCTCCTACAGTGGTGATAATCACACCCAGTGATCTTTGAGCATGGAAATCAAATTGCTGCTGCAGAAAGGATTGTTTCCAGCCGGGAAAGAGGCAACAGACAGCAGCAATGCCGCCAGAAAAGTGAGAGCAACAAAGGGAATGATGGCCAGGAGGGTTGACAGGGAAGCCACCACGCTGGCAGCGGTATTTGATACAGCCCTGTGACAGCCCACAGCTCCAAATCTAGACTCCAGCACAGCCCATCTAACGAGAGGCGTTTCAGACACTTACAGCTTGTTTTAGGGTGAGGCGGCTGTGTTAACCTGAGCTTTGGGTGACCTCTCATGATGCCATCTCCACAAAGTGTATTTTTATTCATAAACCTCAGGGCGGCCTCTCCCTTCTCTGGCTGCCAGATCACCTGGGTGTCACAGCACCCTCCAGGACAAAGCCCAAGCCTCGGCTCAGTCGAGGGGCTTCAGATTTCATTTTGTTCCAGCTGTCTCATTCCAAATGAAAAGCAAAACTTTTTTTGCTCTGACTTCTGATGTATTAAACATTAAAAAGGATGGTGGTTGTTATTGATGACATGGAAGCCTTTCCTAGCTGTAAGTTACCCTAAAATTGGATCCGAGCTAATACAATTTCAAGGAAACATTCTCTGCTGTGATCTCCAAACAGAGGCCAAACACACACTACACATCCTCTTTTATGCTCCTCACAATATTAGCCCAATCTGCAGAACAAACACATTCAACCCTCAGCCCTCAGGCTGTGACCCGTGAAAAACACCGCAAATGGGATTGTGCTCCACACAAAACTCCACCCCCTCCACCTCCCTCCTTCTTCCCACACACCCTCTGCCATCCTCTCCTCTGAACGGCACCCCCAGCCTGGCAGAGGGAGGTCTGAGCCCCAGCAATGCCTGAGCCACCGAGTTGCTTTGAGCTTCCTTTTCTTTCTTTAGCAGAGGTGGAAATGACATTTTTTTCCACTTATAAATTGCGTGGCCAAGCTGAAGGGGTCCAGGCTCAGCAGGAGCAAGGAGGTTGTATCATTCTGAGTCTTCTATGGCTTATTCAACTTTGCAATCCCACTCCACTGTACTCTAGCTCCGCTTGGACTTTGGTGCTAAATCTTCAAGCTACCAATATTTGCCATAAAAATGAGAAGCTTATCATCAGCTTCTCCCCTTGTTTCCTTTCTTCCTAAAAACAGCACCAGATTATTGTTCCAAGAGGATGTTGCAGGGAAAACTGTAGAAGCCCCAAAGCTGGGAAAACATTGGATGATCGTCCTCACATGAAGAACCTGATGCCCTCAAGGTTTATATGATTCTATATACTTATCAAACTGGTAAGAGGATATCCACCTGTTTTATCGGATATTTCCTTAAAGGATGAGAGGATCCAGACAGAGATTTATTCTCTTTTAAGGACAGAATCATTGAATACCCGGCGTTGGAAGAGACCCACAGGAATCATCAAGCTCAGCTTCTGACCCTGTACAGACTGCCCAATAGTCTCACCCTGTGCCTGGGAGGGCTGTCCAAACACTTCTGGAGCTCCGGCAGCCTTGGGGCTGTAACCATGCCTCAGTACCCTCTGGGGGAAGAACCTTTCCCTAATATCATATCCTTCATTTCCCTCACCTGATGCATGACAGCAGCAGTATTAGGAAGGGAGCTCTGGAGATCTCCACTCCAGGGAAAGACTACTGCCTCCACTCGATCAGGACAACCATAATATCTTTTATTATTATTATTATTATCATCATCATTATCATCATCATCAAAAGAAGCTTGATTTATAGACTTTATGCTAATTGGAGTAATGGAGTTTGCCTGGGGACATGGCACAAATCACTAGGCAGCTTTAGGCACTGAATTGAACATGACAACTGCTAAACCCACTTAGGAGAGGCTCATGATGATGTCAGTCCTGTTAGCAGAGCTGCAGTCACTGGGAACAGGATTTCGTTTTTAAAATATAGATCTTTTTCTTCCTTTACGCTGGCTGGAAAGGCAACTGCTGCCCCTACAGGGAAAACCGAGAAAATCCAGCTTGGGAATGAAACTCGTGCCCTCCTCGGGTGCCAGCACAACAGGAGCACAGAATCCCCAAACCGTTTTTTGGCAATGGCAGCTCCCAAAATCACGTGAGGAGAAGGACAAATAGAGGGTGTGACATGATAAAGCTTTCAGGATGGGATCCTGGGACTGAGCAGGATGGAGAGCTGCCACTGCTGACTGCAACATCTCTGGGCTCAGCAGAAAACCACACAGAGCTTCACTGGGAGCCTCCTGGTATCCATTTGCTCCTGCCCCATGGGTACCATGGAGGTGACATGGTCTGGAGCTCAGTGGCCTGGCACAGGGGGACAGCCAGGTTTTCCTGGGTTTCCAAAGGAGGTGATTTGAAGATGATATTGAGGCATCATCCTATTTGTCAAGTTGACATCAGGTTAAGGGGGGACATTTCCTCCTGTTCTGCACTGGGGATGCCATGGCTGGGCACTGGGGCCAAGGCATCTCCAAAGCAAAGCAAGCCTGGGGACAGCCTGGCAGGGAAGGGTGGCAGCCTGGGAAAGCAAGGAGAGGCTGTGGGAGCTGGGCTTCCACAGCCAGAAAGGAGGAGGCAAAGGGTGATCCAATGGCCTCTCCCGCTACGAGACATCTTGGGGACATTTGGGATGGGCTCTGCTCAGAGGGGCACAGCTGCATCACAGCCAGTCCCAAGAAAACCATTCTTATTCTTACAAATTCACAGTTAGCCCCTTGCCCGGAGAAATCTGCCTTTTCCCAGCCTCTGTCATGCTGTAAGCTCAGCCTGAGCACTGGCAAAGCCATTCCCTCCTGTTTTCCCAGGATTTCAGCATGTTGCTTGCAGAACAAATCTGCTGGCAAAGTGAATATAGGGAGCATCCGCAAGGTAATCTCTCTTGAAAGCCTGGAACTCATCAGGCTTCCCTGAGTCACTGCAGAACCACAGCACTGCTAAAATCCCACCGTGGTGCTGCTGATTTCCCAGAGCAAGGCTTTCTTCTTCTATTGCCTGCCTGGAGAGGTAACCGAGTTTTAATGACTCCATAATTAATGCCTTTTGGGCTGCTGGACCTGCTCGAGCACGCAGGCTCCGTCTGCAGGGAGGAGGATGCAGCAGTGCCGGCTCCGGTCCAGGCTCAGCTGAGCCCTGCTGGTGTGTCTGGAATACCTTTTTGGGGATAAGCACAGGTTTTCCAAGGAAACAGGCACGCCGAGACATGCAGCACAGCAACGATCCACATCCACCTGAACGTTTATTTATTCACAGTTCATGTAAGGGGGGGAAAGAATAGCTTTTGGAAGGAGCGGCGTTGGCATCGTGGGAAAAACCAAAGGGCTGCAGCACGTGAGGTATTGTTTTGGTAGGAATTTCAAAGCAAATCAGATCCAAACTCCTGCCACAGCAGGAGCACGGAGATAACGGAGCTGCTGCTGTCCCGCTGCTGTCCCTGTCACCTCGCGCCACCTGTGACCCTCCGACACGGAGAGGGTGGCACCGTGCCCTCCTCAGCAAGAGGGCTGCAAAGCATATGGCTGGTTGTTAAAAACACCCTGCTCCATGAACGGCTCCATGAACGCCGGGCGGGTCCTGACAAGCCTGGTCGGGAGCAGAAGCTTGCTCCTTGGGAGAGGACGGGGGAGGAAAGGGGCTGAGGGATTTGAAGAGCCAGGGAGCCGCCATTCTCTGGAAATACAGCACTTTCTGGAAACAGGGTTTTTTTTCCCTAAGAGAAGAAGCAAACCCCGATAGCAGCAAGGGAAAGAAGGAGGAGAATAACTTCCTGGGATGCTGGAGAAGGTCCCCTTGCTGAAGGGGCTTGGGAGCGGGGATATCTGCAGAGGGATACCCGGAATCATCAGCTCATTCCCGCTCCCAGCCCCAAGGCTACTCAGCATCTCCAGCCCAGTGTGAGTTGCAGCATTTATCCCACAGCCATTTTTCGGGACCTTCTGTCGCCCTTTCATTATCCCATGGGAAATGCCTGGCATGGCGCTAAAGGAAATGCTGTATGGATCCACTGAAGGCACAGAACGGTGGTGCCCTGGGCTGTCCTGTTTCTGGTCCTGAAGCCCAGGGACATGTCCAGTCCCAAGGACACTGGGGAGAGCAGTGCCCAGCCCAGCCAGGACAGTCGGCTTCCAGAGGGACGTTCCGGCAAGGCAATGACAGCCTGTGCCTCTGGAAAACCCACCAGTCCCATCTGGAGAACTGCCGGCTTGCTTTTCCCTTGGAATTGTCTTGTCTTCCTTCTTTTACCATTTTCCACACTTCTTTTTCATTTTCCTCTCTTCTGTTTGAGTGGGGAAATGTTTTTTTGCCCTCCCTCTGTTAAGAGTTTCTCCTTTTACTTCCAATTTTGACGCATTTTCCCCAGACACGTGCTATTTTAATCAGAAGCAATCAGCCATTAAAGCCAGATTAATTAAAGAAATGAGTTTACCTGTTTTCCTAATGATCTGAAACAATCTTGCATTTATAATGCTGTTTGTCTGCAACCCATCACTGCTTAATATTCCTGATCAGAGAGGATGACGCCACCTCACCATTAATCACTGCTTGAATAACAAAGTAGCTGAATCGGAATCTCCTGCATCCTTTGGAAACAGGGATTTTGGTCTCTTTTCCCATTTATACTGCATCTAACAGCCCTGCCCTGCAGTTCCTTAAAGCCACAGCGTGTGGATTCACTGTGTTTCTTGCTTGACTCCATTCACCATGTATTTAATTCTGATTTTTTGCTCTGCTTTGTTCTGAACAGCCCTTGGTACCATCAGGGGACAGGGACAAAGCCCTGTGGGATTCTATGCATTCGGAGCAATGACCTCTCTGGCTGTTTCTATTTCTAAGGCTTTTAAAACCATCACAGTCAGTACAATCCTATCAAGCATCAGGGCTTGGAGTAAAGACACTGAATTAATGATGTCATATGGGGTCAAAATGATACCGAAACGACATCGCAAAGGCACCGAGTTGATGGTGCTGTTTGGTGTAAATGGTGTCATGGATAAAGGCACTAAATAAATTATGCAACCCACAGAAATTATGTCATAAATACTATCAGTCATCAAGTGATGGCATAAATAATGAGTACAGGGTTGTTGCTACCCTCAAAAGAAGGACGGACCTACAGTGAGTGAGGCAAAATGAAAATAATTGAAATTTTACTCAAGTTAGTTTAATATTACTTCATTAATAAAGTGTCAGCGAGTTAATAGTCAACATACCTTTCTACATAAAAAAATCTCTTTGAGAGGAACATCATTAATTTATGGACTATTGATCAATACCTAATGATTGTGACGTATTAGCATTTCACTGTTGATCCATTCACATTGATTCTGATTAATCAATTTATTCAAAGCTCCAGAACGAGAAACCCCCAGCTGAGGTCATCCATGGGCAGGGACACCTTCCACTATCCCAGATTGCTCCAAGCCCTGTCCAAGCTGGCCTTGGTGCGGGCACACTCTTGGAATCTCCCCTACACTTGGGGATTGGTTGTAGCCAGGCAGGAAAAGCTGTTTTCAGGAACAGAAGTGGCTCAGCAGGATTAAGCCCAGGCAGCAGCCTGGGACAGCTATTCCTAAGCCTCTTGGATGGCCCTTTGTCATTCCCAACAGGGAGGTCAGGCTCCCAGGGAAACAATTTGCACAGGCTTCAGATTCATATTATCAGCAGGAAAATGCCCATCCTGGAGGAACAACCCCGGAAAGGGGGGATTAATTGTACGACTACCCCGAGGGAAGTGTCAACAACATTAATCCTATTAGAGCATTAGTGAGATGGGATGGCAAGAAACGACAGTCAGGAAGGAAACAGCGACCTGCTGAAGAGCAGGAACCCCCTTAAACAATGTCCCCGTCTTGATGGCATCGCACGAGGGGAGCAAATGGAAAGATAAACTGGAATAGGGATTGCCAAGCCCTCCAAAGGCTCCACTGCCCCAAGGGAGATGCACCAGCACTCCCCAAAGCCTTCCCTATTCCTAAACTCTTCCTGGTGCAACCAGGCTCATGCAAGCCAGCCTAATCAACCTGGGAAAAACCAGAACAGAGCTGCCAGTATTAGATCTACTCACAAATAAATCCCTCCTCAGGGATGACAGAATCAAAGCTGTTGGCATCTGGTGTCCCCAGTGCCGCTTTCCTGGATTTCTCTAGAACCCTTCTCCAAAGCCATTCTCTTCCATCTGTGTTTCCCCTCCTAACTACCAAACAGTTTGCACAGGGTGAAAGCTGTTGCTTGGATCCTGAGGTCAAACAAAACTTGTCCAGTCTTCACTGGCACTGACAAAAATCTGTGAGGAGCTGCAGGTCACAGCAGACCTTTAAATAACTTCCAAGCTGGCTATAAATTCGAGTTTTATTACAAAGAGAATCTTCTCTCAGAATGGCTCAACTCCATTTTTGAAAGTGCAGGCTCTGATAGCTCTTTACAGAGGCCCAGGACTCCATTGTGTTTTGCCTGTCCCAGTGCATAAATTACTATTTTCTCAAGCTTAATTCTTAATTTTGCTTGGGTAATGTCTGCAATCACTTGTTGATCGGGATAAGTCACGAGGGCTTTTTTCAGATTTTGTTTTGTTTATGTGCCAAGATCAGCAAAACATGTCTCTTGCTCAGTGTTACTGCGACACACCGGTACATCCAGTCCCTCCCATGTGTGTTGTCATCCTCCCATGCCTGGGAGAGGGGGAGCTGGATGTGTGTCTCTGCTATCTCCACAATCTCCTGGCTGGAAAATTGCCTGAAATACGGGAAAAGTTTTAATCAGACCTTGCAGATCTTCCCACGCTGGGGAACAGCCCTATAGGGAACCAGGCTCAGCACATGAAGGAACCCCTTTGTGGGCACCAGGAAATTATTTTGAACTTTTGGCATGGAAAAAACCCAGTTTTATATTAGAAGTCACAAATTGTGTGAAGTGCAACGTTTGAAATGGCTGTTAGTGGCTCACGAACAAAATTTGAGCCTCTTTCTTCCTGGAGATGGGGACACTCAAGTTACTCCTAAGCTAAATTCTCCTGTAACTTTATTTTAACTGAGATTTTATTAGTAACAACTGACTTCTCAGATCTCCAGACCTTACCGAGAATTGAAGCCCAATGGCCAGTAGAGCTTCTGCAGAGTGAAATAAAGGCAGACAACAGAGTTTGCTCCAACACCCTACACTCTGGTTTTGGAGATCTTGGGATAGGACATGTTCATCCCAGTCCAGGATCACAAGGGAATTCCCCCCCAATATTCCATCTAACCTTGCTCTCTGGCTGTGGAAAGCCATTTCCCCTTGTCTTGGCACTACGTGTTTTAAAAAGTCCCTCTCTGTCTTTCTTGTAGGTTTCCTTTAGGTACTGGAAAGCTGCCAGGTGTATTTAGGAGGAGAACTCACACCCTGCTTCAGCTGCTCTGAGCAAACTACACTGATTCCAGAATTTAGTTTTTTGGGGGCACTACATATGCTCAGAAGGGTTCAGGGTGGCTTGAGGCCACACCTCGAGGGAAGTGTCCAGTTCTAGGCCCTCCTGGCCAGAGAGCCCTGGAGGGGCTGGAGCATGTCCAGGGAAGGGAACAGAGCTGGGGAAGGGGCTGGAGCCCCAGGAGGGGCTGAGGGAGCTGGGGAAGGGGCTCAGCCTGGGGCAAAGGAGGCTCAGGGGGCTCCTTGTGGCTCTGCACAACTCCCTGCCTGACAGGAGGGGACAGCCAGGGAGGGGCAGGCTCTGCTGCCAGGGAACAGGGACAGGACAAGGGGAAACGGCCTCAAGCTGTGCCAGGGGAGGCTCAGGTTGGACAGAAGGAGGAATTTGTCCCTGGAAAGGGTGCTCAGGCCTTGGCATGGGTTGCCCAGGGAGGTTTGGAGTGTCCATTGCTGGAGGTGTCCAAGGCAGGGCTGGAGGTGGCACTCAGTGCTCTGGGCTGAGGACAAGGTGGGCAGCTTGGACTCCATGGGCTGGGAGGGCTTTCCCAACCTCAGTGATCCTGGAATTCTGTAAAACACAGCAAGCAGCGGGCACGCCCCAGGCTGTGCCGGGCAGCGGGGGGCTGCGGATCGCTCCGGTAATGGGAACAGGAGTGGGAATGGCAATGTTCAGGCGCAGCGCTCCTCGGCAGGGAAGGACGGGCACAAGATGGCGGCCGCGATGACACGGCGGTCACGTGGTGCGTGGTGCCCCCGCCCCGCCCGCGGCCGCCGCACGGGACACGGGACACGGGAACGGGCTACTGGAAACGGGACACGGGCAGCTTGCTGCAGCCACCGCACCGCCCGGGGATCCGCCCGGCGGCCGCAACCACCCGGCCCGCACCGAGCCGCGGCTCCGCACGGTGAGTGAGCGGCGACCCAGCGGCCTCCGGCTCAGCGCAGGCCCGGGGGTGGCGGCGGGACGGGACACCGGCGGTGACAGCGGGGACGCGGCCGCCGCCGCCGCCGCCCCGGTAGAGACGTGCCCCGGGGGATTCCGGCTCCTCTTCCCGGCGGCGGCCCCCTCAGCCCCGGGGGATGCGAGGAGAGCTTCGGCCCCCGCAGCTCCGGAGGCTCCCGGGGGGGCTTTGGGCTGCTCAGCTCGGGGGTCTGACAGAGCCTCGGTCCACGGGCGGATCTGGGCCCCTCGGCCCCCGGGCGGCCCGGGAAGGTGCGGTCAGCTCAGCTGTGGGGAGCTCTGGGACCCCCAGCTCGGGGCTGCGGCCGTGGGAGCCCACGGGAGCTCTGTGCTGCCCGGGGGAGCTCTGCATGCCCAGTTCGGGGGACTGCAGCCCTGGGGTGCCAGGGGAGCTCTGGGACCCCGAGCTCGGGGGCATGGGACCCCCAGCTCGGGGGCTGCAGTGGGTACTGGGGAGCTCTGGACCCGAGCCCGGGGCGGCTGTAGCCCCCTCGCCCCAGGATCCAGGAGGGCTCTGTTCCCCCTCGCCTGGTAAGGTCGTCCCACTCCTCCGAGGGTGTTGGAGTGGCGGGTCTGTTCGTCCCTGCCCCAAAGGCTCTGTGGGGACGTCCGATAACTTAGCTCAGGTGGGAGTATGGTGGTGAGCCCGGTCCCCGCAGCCTGGGGGCTCCAGTCCCTCTGCTTGCTGGGATGCGAAGGCAGGATACTCCCTGCCCCAGAGGAAGCTGGAGGCATCTGCTCTGTGTGTGGGAGCAAATCCATCCCATCCCATCCCATCCCATCCCATCCCATCCCATCCCATCCCATCCCAGGCCGTAGCGGTGATGTTGGGGCTGTGCTGCCTCTCTGGGGCTGAGGTTTTTGGGGTGGCAAGGAGGTGATGGTTTTGTCCCCCTCTTGGGGATGAGTGGGCAGGGGGGGCAGAACGGGGGTGAAATCATGGCACCCTGGCAGGAGGGTGTACTCCCTGTTTGCTCGTGGAATGGCTTGCTGATTGCCCAGCTGCAATATTTGAATTTTTCAGGGTGTATAAGGCATGGAACTGTCTTTGTACTGTGTTCCTCCTGGAGGCCCTGTTTTGATCAAGGTTTCTAATTTATTCTGTCTTGTGTGAAAATCTTATTAAAGAATGCCTCAGTGCCTTCGAGGCACCATAAATACACGGCGAGAGGATGGGAAGAGAGAGGAAAAGATGATTATTTGTAAAAAATGGGAGCTCTGCCATATTGACATGGTGCTGCTGAAGCTTGCTGATGCAGGCAGCCTCTCCTAGCAGAGCAGCACTGGGATGTCGATGAACGTCCTCGTGTCACTTTGGCTGATGGTGCAGCCTGGTGTGACAGCAGGATTTGTAGTGATGCCTTCAGACTGCCTTCTCCCAAGTCCCGCCCGGCTGAAAATGCTTTCTTGTTGGCTTCCATGCCCAGCTGTGAACCAGTGCAAAACACAGAACCAGTACAAAGCACCTGGCTGAAGTCAGTGAAGTGGTGCTGTGGATCTTGGTGGGTTTGGGCTTGGCTGTGTTTTTTTGGGGGGGTGGATGCTGTATTGGAGTTGCATTCTGGTTTGTTTTGTGTAGTGTTTTGTGGGTGTTAAAATTGCTCCAGCTTTGTGAAGTTGCTTAGAGTTTGGAAAGAGAGGCCAATCCCCCTGGTTGGTGGCAGACAAAAGGTAAAGGCTGCTTTTACAATATGGGTAATAAACCCCCTCAAAATCCAGAGAGATTGCTGTGATTTTTCTGAGTTTTTTGGCATGTGGAGCAGAACTAAATTCAGCTCAGGTGCCTTTAAACTTTGTGATCTGTGCAACAAATGGTGATTCCCAAATTATTACGCTTCTTTCTCCTTCCACATTATCAATCCGGGAACAGCATCTCTCAAGTTAATTAGCTTTTAATGTGACATTTACAAATTTAATAAATCCAAGTAGGTGGATGATTTTCAGGACCTGGCAGTATTATGGATGTTATTTTACTGCTCAGAGTTAATGGTTAAAAAGGCAGTGATTTGTTGTTTTCCATGGATCTTATTGCTTCTCTCAACACTCATCAAGCATGAATAGGTGCTGCTTTTAATTAGATAATTCTTGAGTTCCCTTGCACTGAACCCATGCACTGTGGGTGATAGTGACTTAAAAATTCTTCCTTCTTCTGGTTGCTGCCTATCTGCATTGCTCAACGTTGGTTAATTGGTGCACTAAATACGGGTGGCCTGGGACTTACTCAGATTTAAAAGCAATTTCAGCCTGGCCGTAAGGAATGGTTGCGGAATTAAAGGCTTTTTAATTGGGGCAGCAGGACATCCTGTGGAAAAAAAAAAAAAAAAAAAACCCCTGCTCAAAAATAATCCAGACCCATGTTGGGGAAAGGGCCTGTTTGAGTAATAGAAGAAATCCATCCAGCATCATCAGAAAGCGAAGGAATGTTGCACACAGGCCTGAAGGCTGCTTTTGATGGATATGGCACGAGGGCCCTGTTTCCTGGGGTGGTTTGCAGGGACCTTGTGCAGGGCAGGAAGGATTTCTAAGGCTGCCCAGCCAGGTAGGTCCAGGCTGTTCTTTGCTGAAGTGGAGCAGAGTGCCCGAATGCTATTTCAGTCGTGATTGAAGTGCAGCACATCAAACCAAACTGTACAGGGAGAAAGCCCTCTGAAGTAGAGGTGAGCTTAAAATGAGCTCAAAACCCTGAGGTTTTTAGGGGTTTCTTGGATCTGATGGTCACGAACTGAGCTCCCATGTACTGTCAGTGCTTTCCAAAGGATTTTGGTGTCACTGGAGGCTTTTTGGGCCCTGAGCACCAGCACACAGAGAGGGGCAGGAGCCCTTTGGAGGGCTGGTGTTCTGCATGGAATCTCCGGCTTTTAATACAGCTTGAATTCCCAAAGTGTGTGGTGTGACATCATTAAGTTAATTATTAAGTCCTGTCCCCTTCCTTCCTCAAAATGCTGGGGAAAATGGAGAAAACTGAGGAACATGTGAAACTTACTGGCTTTTTCAGATGATTTTATCCCAGTCATATTTTATTAATTTGAAAATCTGCTTAGCAGAGGCAGGATTTGGTGCAGGTTACTTTGGCATTTAATGGATGGAAAGAACAGCCATCCTAATAAGCTGTCAGGTGTCACTGTGTAGTGGGGCTTGGTGGAAGGTGTCCCTGCCCATGGCAGTGGTGTGGAAAGAGATGGTCTTTGAGGTGCCTTCCAACCTGAACTGTTATGGGATTCTGTGATTTAAACATCTCTAAAATATTTGTCTGTATTTTTTCTGGTTTTATCAAATGTGGTGTTGTAGTTGAGGGGAGGAAAAAACCCCAAATTCTTGAAAGTAACCCATGAGCTTTGTTCTGATAGTCCTTGATCAAGAGGTGGGAAGAGAAAAGAAAACTTAGTTTTGGAGACTGTAACACGTTTCTTTAAGAAATGCAGTTACTGCTTTTGCTGGGCTTTACAGTTGACTCATCCAAATCAGGGGAGCAAATCTAGAGTGGGACACATGTCTTGTTGGTGTTTCCTTCATGCTGCAGTCCTTCTCTGCTGTCCAATTACACATCCATCACCAAAGAAAACCACTAATAAATCCTTACTGGGAAAGCATCCTCCATAGGTTTTGCCTGTGGTAATTTGCTTAGATTTAAAAGCACAACAAAATAAATCTCCCTCTACTCAGAGCTATGACTCTTAACAGTCTTTTTGTCCCTGACTTCCTGGCCTGGTCTGCCTTCTGTCTCCCTGATTTTGAAACTGCTTGAAAGTACCTTTTTCTGTTTAAATGGAACTAAGGGAAAGCGTTTTGCCAGTTGGGAAGAAAAGAAAAGGACTTCAAGGAATGTCTGAAGTCCAGTAGCTTTGAGTTTTTCTCAATGCAGGAAAACTGTCAGCTTCCTTTTGCAGGCTGGGTGAGGCACGGGTGTGGTAGCAGAATTCCTCAGATGGCTTTGCTGGACTGGCTTTTTGGGGTGCTCTGGGCACTGTCACATCCTTACTAGCTGTGTGGGACAAGGCTTGGGAATTTTATCCCTGCTCTCTGTGTCTGGGGAACAACAGACAGTGGGGCTGCATTGTCTAAGCCTTCATCAGGAAAAGTAGGAAGAAACAGAAATAAAACCAGGGTAAATCCTGTCTTAAGGACTGAAAGAGCCTTAAAATTGCCCCTTTCTGAACAGGTGGATCTGGAGAGGAGAGCTTTTGCAGCCTTGGCTTAAGAAGGATTTTTAATAGCTGTCATCTCCTCTGTCCACTGCAGCCTACTCCTTTAATTTCCTTTCCTAAAAAAGAGCATTGCAATTGGGAGTGTTTTACAATTTCCCTTGCTGGTCCATTAGTGTATTAGCTTAGCTCTGTGTGTGTGTTGAATGCCACTAAATGTCACTTGCAAATTTAATGTTGGGAGCACTGAGATTTGTGCTAATTGAATTTAAAGTCTTATACTTGAATTTGTTAAAATGGCAGTCAGACAATTGAAATGTTTTAATGGGAGAGTGGAGGAGCACTTGCAAATCTGCTCTTGTGAGTGAATCCAACAGTGCATTTGTGTAGATGGAAGGGAAGGCCCTGAGCAGACAGATCAGGGTTTGATGGGGTTTTACTGTCCCTTTGTACTTACAACAAGTGGTGACAGCTGGCAAAATCCACTGTGTTGAAAGTCTTAATGCTTGACTGCTCAGGGTCATTGTTGACACCAACTTAACCTTAAATACTTCTGTAAAAATGGTAAAGATTATAGAGCCTTTCTGTTCAATTTAAATTTCTGCTTCTCCAGCCATAGTTTTAGGCACTGCTGGAGAAAGGTTAATTGTTTGTGTTTTTGGTCTTTAAACTCAGTTGTCTGTGTGTGTCTTCTGGGGTTTTTATTCAGGACATTAGCAACTTCTGCACCTGAGGGCTTGTTGTTCTGCAAGGGGCTGGGGGTTGTTAAAGGTGTTTTTTGTTTGGTTGATGTTTTCTGTGGTTTTTTTTTTCTTGTTGTTTTCTTTTTTATTTTTTGTAAAACAAAAACTGTGGCATAAACCCTTCTTTATTCTTAACTTCAGCCAAATACCCAAGGATTGGATAGCCCCAGAAAAGGAGACCCTACTGCTGTGCTTTTTGTGAGGTAAAGTGTTAAAGAAATTACCCTCGATTGGAAAAGAGTCAAAGATTCATCCTTGGCTTTCCAAGCCGTGTAAATCTGTGCCTGCCTAGATAGCACAGTGCTTTTAAGGAGTTTGTCTGGAAACACTTCCATTAAATCTCCTGATACCAGGCTTTGACCTTCTGCCACTGAGCTGGCATTTCATACGGGCTCCTGGCATGAGGTCTCCTGCCACTTTCAAGTAAAATCTTATCAGGCATTGAAAAGTTTGACTCTGCAGTCGAGCACCGTGCCAAAGCTGTAAAAGCCCTATTCGTACACAAAATGGATTTTTGCTTGCAAGGAGGGCTGGGGTAGTGTTTCAGTCACTGCAGGAATGGCTTTGAATCTACATAGTAATGAAACTGCTCCTTCTCAATCGAGCATCTCCTCTGCTCTCGGGTCTGCTTTTTGTCTTCAGTGTGTCTGTCCTTGCATGGAGTTTTACCTAGTCAGGTTATATTGCTCTGTAAAATTTTGCCAGAGAAGTTAATTTAAAGTTATTTGAAATGCTTAAAAATGGCTCTGCTGTTAGGATGATGAAAAAGGCCTTGAGAGCCATTGCTGCCAGAGTACCTGCTTGGCCATGTGAGTGAGGAGCTGCTCCCAGAGCCTTCTCTGAGGGAGCATTCCAGGGTGTCCTCCTTCAGTGGTGGCAGCCACAAAAACTGGCTGCCCCATCTCTACACGTGTCCAAGGCCAGGTTGGAGCAGCCTGGGCTAGTGGAAGGTGTCCCTGCCCATGGCAGGGGGTGGAACAGGTTGGTTTTAAGGTCCCTTCCAACCCAAACCAGTCTGGGATTCTGTGATGTTGGATCAGGGCTCAAACCCCACTGTGAGGGAAAATCCAGAGAATGTAGGTGGTTGGGGAGCTCAGAGTGAGCTTTGCCCCTTGCAGGGGGTGCCGGTGGCTGTGGATGTTGAGTGTTTGGGGAATACATTTTTATTGGAATAAGAAAGTGAACCAGACTTAGAGAAAGGGAGAGGAACGCCCACGTTGCAAAGTGCTGAAGGTTGGGGTGCTCAGAAGAGGCAGTGGGGGGGGAGGTGATGTCCAAAGCAGAGCTGTGAACAAGGCAAGAGTGGACAGAAAGGGAGAGTGCAAGCATGTGAAGGAAGATCCCTGCTAAATGACTCGACAGAACACATTGTTCCCTTTCCCTGGGTACTTTCGGGATGTCAGGATCCGTACTTAATGGAATCATGGTTTTATGGAGGCTCTCCACCCTGGGAGAAGCTCGCCTTTGCCAAAAGCAATACTCAGTAATGGGCTGGGGGTTCTTATCTACTCTCCATGAAACACTGCAAAAACCTTATTTTGCAGTAAGGAGCAATTACCCACAAATTAACAAAACTCTTTGTCAGATATTGCCTTTGTTTTTGTGCCTGTGCAATTTCCTAATTTGTTTTTTATCCCTTTCAAAACATAAATTGATGGGTTATCAAAGGCCATTTTAAAAACACAAACAGGGCCCTCAGCACATTTATCAGAAGGGGATTATTTGAGTTCTGATGGTTTGATCAGAATTCCTTTGCTTGCAAGAAAATGAGTGTCTGTGCTGAGAAGACACAGACCCATCCAGCCACGTGTCTCGTATCCAAGAATTACCATGGTTTTGAGAGGGAATGCCAGAGTTCAGCCACGGGTTCAGGAAGTGTAAGTGTAAGGGAGAATACTTGTGGAGATGACAATCACAAGTGAATCCATATCACTTCTCCTCTGAGCAGGACTAACCCCAAAGAAATGTCAGGTTTTTCAGGGTCCTTTTGGGCTTTGAAAATATCCAAGGAAGGAGGTGGGCTGCTTTGGGGAGAGGGGTTCCCACCCCATGTGGGGAGATGTGCTCTGCAAGCTTGATTCAGTGCCGAGGGAGGAGAGTAAGGAATCTGAGACCCAGTTGAAATTGGATACAGGTGCACCAGATTGATGCACTGAAGGCCATTAACTGTTTTTTTTTTTTTTTTTTTTCTCTGTGCCTGGCCAGCTGAGTTGATGTTCTTAATGAGCTACTCCTTAACTATCTTAACTTCTGATTGCCTCTCCTTAACTCATGGTCTGTCAGGGCACAAGTGAATTGAGCAGCATAATTTATAACTGTCTGCAGGGAACTTTCCTTGGCCACTTTATTGAGTGGCTGCCAGTCTGAAATCCTTTTATGATTCTTCCTGTTAAACTTCTCCTTTGCTAATAATGTGCTTAATGCAAACAATCTCCTTTAACCTCTTATCTTTGTAATCCCCCTCACGCTGTAATTGTGCTTTAATGCTGCCCATTTGTAGTTGGATATGAGCAAATATTTAAAATAATTGTCCACTCTACAAAATATTGATTGACTTCATAGATTGTTTTGTCTTTTGTTTGTTAACTCCCTGGGGATCTTGTTTCCACATCCAGGACATCCATTTAGGTATTTCCAAGGTAAAAGGCTGGATAGCAGACTAGAAATCCTAGGGAATGCTATATTTCTTCACATTGTTCCACTGTTATGGCTGTGTGTTGAAATTCAGCCTGAAGGATGTGATGTCATGCTAATAAATTAATGACTTGTGTTTATTTGAAGATTGGATAATAACCCAGGCATGGGATAATAACCCAGGGAGCGCTTTGCCCTTCTGCTCTAAGCTTCCCAGAAACTGAGATGTGGATAAAGCTTTGTCTGCCTCTGTCTTGCTGCAATTTTCAGCATGAATGTTATGGGGTGGGAGCTTTGTATTCATGTGGAGACACCTTGACCTTGCAGGGGGGGCGTGGATATGTGTTCCTGACACAGGAAGCTCCCAAGCTTTGCAAGGTGCAGGTTCCAAACTCTGGGCTCGCTGCACGTGCAAGATTCATCAGAGATGACCTTGAAGGTCCCTTCCAACCCAGGATGGAACAGTTCCACAATTCTGTGTTCACTGGAGAGGAGCTTGTTGAATTTCCCAGCCTGATTGTCACTGGTGTGTTCCTCTGCAAGGGAGTGCTTGTGGTGACAGGGTGGCTTGTGGCAGGCAGAGGTTTCCCACCCTGGCACCCGGGGGAGGAGTGAATACCTCACAGCTGTAACCTCTGATCCCTATCACTGAATCCCTGCTTTCAGGTTCAGATTTCCTTCCCAGAGAAACCCAGGGTTGGGGTACATCTGTTCAAGGTGAGCTTCCTGGGCTGATTTAATTCAGGGCTGTCAAAGAGCTGTTTTTTCTTCCCTCACCTTGTCTTCATATTCCCAATTTCCAGCATTAAAGGGTGTTCCGTGAGGTTTTGGAGACATGCTCTGTGGTTTGCCTGGCAGGGTGGGGCCTTATCAAGAGGGAAATAACAATACGGAGGGAAAGAGCAGCACAGGGAATATCAGTAACGGGCTTCTTTCAGGTCTGGGTCATGCAAAACATTCATGATGTTTTCTGCACCCCTGAATTGGAGTCACTTCTGCAGTGACTCTGTCAGCTGTGTCAACAAACTTTGTGCTTAGGACCGATGTACTGTTGATTTTTATTTTTATTTAAAAACAACGAGGCAGCTGAGGGTCTGCGCTAGACTGAACTGAAGTGCTTTTGGAAGTAACTGGAGGAGACTTGCTGGTGGTGAATAGCCAGTGCAGTGACAGGATGTGTGCAGACAGCTGGAAGTGCTCAGATTTGCTTGCTTCCCAGTACTTCCTTGAATTAGGATAGTTGGGGTAGAGCCCAGTGCAGCCTGTGGGGTGTATTCCAGGTTAACATTTGCACACCAGACTGTTCCCTGTTCAGTTAGTGCTGCTCACTTTTGGAAAGAAGTACTCAAGCATCGTGGAGTCTCTTTGCCTGGGATTGCTGGATTTGGGGGTGCTGGAGCAATGCTTGAGTGCAGAACGGTGGTGTAGAGTTCCTGCACCCTTTTGTCTTTGTGTTGTTGATGGTCATGGAAGATGCCCCACAAATTTCAGCTGGAAGGGAGGAAAAGTCCATTTATTTCCACAGACACTGCAGTGAAATGTGAAGAGTTTGGAGAGCTGAACATGCTGATCCTGCTGTCTTTATAGCCTTAAAAGTGGGCAAAGAATTAAAATAAATAAAAAGAGGAATGGTTTCTGTAGTTCAATGGTTTCTGGCTTCTCTGGAGGCAGTATTATCTTCTGGTTCTGAGGATTTGTTTCCTTTTCCAGTCTGCTTTAAAAACATTTCCTTTTTCATAAAGCAGTGAATTACTCCATGGACATTTATGTGAACAGACTGCTGGGTGCTTAATAACCTACTTATTTTATTTGGGCTGTACTTTTTAAAAATGAAGTGTTCAAGTCAGGTCCTTAGAAGACAGATTGTCCTGCCGGATTGTCTTGAGCAAAGCACCTTTCTGGTTTTAATTGGAGTTTTTACTGCTATGATTTACAGTGGCAGGGTGAGGGCAGCACCGTTCCTGCAGTACCTCAGACAAGTGGGAAGAGAAGGAGAAGGAGAAGGAGCAGAACTATTCCTTATCTGGACACTTTCTTAGGTGCTTACAGAGCTGTGTACTTAAATAATTCCTCCATGTAAGTATTGGTGTGCAGCAAAGCGACACGGTTTTAGGCACAGCGTTTAATGGAAGTATTCTCAGCGTGACTTTGCAAATATTCCCAAGTTCAACTTGCCAACTCTGGTGCTGCCTCTTGGCATTGGAGTGAGGGAGGTCTGTGTGCAAGTCTCAGAAATGCAGCTAAAATCGGACACTGAAATCACCTCTGGACGCCGTCCTTGTGGCTTTCCTGGTCTGCTCGCTGTTCCTCCGTGTCCATTCCCACATTCTCGTGTCCACTGCCACCTCCTCGTCTCCACTCCCATGTCCTGGTGTCCATTTCCATCTCCACAGACTCGGTCCTGTCCTGTGGGCCCCAAGTCCTGCCTTGCTTTGGGAACCCTGCGCTGCGTTTGGGGTTTTTGGTAAGGTGAGAAGGGAGTGGAATTTGGCATTTCAGCACCAGCTGCCTTTCCCAGGTCACCCACTCTGTTTGTGTGTGCTGTTCTCTGTGCTCAGAATGCAGGAATGTTGTTCCGGTGAGCGTTGTCAAACTTGGATTCTCCTGTCCTGTGCAGATGCAACGGATTTCCTAGGAACTTCAGGGTGGGGTTGAAAGTGATGTAGATAGTTGGTAAGAACTGGTGATTCAGTCGTTGAAGCATAAACTGGATTTTTAATGTGCTGAAGAAGGAAACAAAGCCTGGTTTGGTAAGGTCAGCATCAGAAATTTAGGGCCTTTGTTGATTTTTTTTTTGTATTACAGTTTATGGAGAATATTTTAATTTTTTCTTAATTAAACTGCTTTTACAACGTGTGTCAGTCCATCTTAAATCCTATGTAGGAAGATGTGTGGCTGTATCTGGTGATACAGGGCAAAACCTTCTCCTGCTTTTGGGACTTCAGCTGTCTTTTCTGCAGCTGGGTTGTGTCATCCAGGTTGTTTTTCCTCCTTTCCCCTGTCAGGCTGTTGAGCAAACTTCCAAGTGCAGGCTTGTGGGGGACACACAAGTGCAGGACTGTGGGCATTGGAACACCCCTCAAAATGCAGGATTGTGGAGATTGGGACATCCTTCCAAGTGCAGAATTGTGGGTTTTGGGGCACTCTTCCGAGGGAAACTGGAACACCCCTCCAAGCATGGGTTGTGGGGGACTGGGGCACCCCTTCTGAGTGTGGGGTTGTGGGGATTGGGAGGATGCTTTCCACACTTCCTTCCCCTTCATTTAAGAGCCAAAACACTGAGCAGACCTGCAAGGGAGAGGAGGGAGGATCCTCATCCTGCTGGTTGTCAGGGGCCGTGTCTGGCTTCTCCCCCAGCTGGCTGTGATGAGCCCAGATGGAACTGGAGGCATCCCAGCGCTGTCCCCGCCCAGGTCACAGGTGTCACTGTGCCGGGTCCGTGTGACCTGTTTGCCCTGCAGGACATCTCCCTGCGTGTTCACATCCAGAAGTGCAGCCAGGATCCCGTTTCCAAGGTCTGCTTTTCCCAGCAGACGTGCCTGAAGCTGGAGTCAGGGATCAGCATCCACCCACGGGCAGGGCAGGGAGGGAGAGCTGGCTGTAATTCCAGCTGGGGGTGGTCCCATTCCAGCAATTAGGAGGAATTAATTGCTTGGCCAGAGCCCCTAGACATTGCAGATGGCTCTTAGAGGGATGGAACAGATTCCTGATCTTGAGGTGTGTCCAGTTTTGGGGAGCTGGATCCAGAAATCACATTTTTGCCAGATCTGAGGCCAACTGGCTTGTCAAATTTGCAACAGAAAAATTTCTTTTGCTGAGAAAAGGAATATCTTGTACTGCTGATATTTCTAAGTATGAGGGAGCTTAAATTTCTTGCTTATATTGGGAACTGAAAGCAAACAGTCCCTGCTTTGGGCTGTTCCACCAGAAATGGGCTCAAACAACCATTTTCAAATGGATTTGTGTATTGTCATGACTTCGGTGTTTTTCTGCAGTGCTCCTCTTGGTGTTGTGTTCCTGTTATCCTTTTTGAACAAGGTGTCTGTGCATTCCTGAAGAGACTGCAGGGCAGGTCTTTTCTACTGATAGTGACTCCTTGCTTCTGAGCACAGGGTTTGTCTGCAGCCCCAGCAGCACTTTCCCATTTTATGGACGATTTAGCTCAGTTTTCCACCCTATTTTCTGTTAATTTTTACTGAAAATATGTGGCTTTGTTCAGGTCAAATTTGCAAGTACATTTGCGGAGCTCAGTTTTTCTCTTTCCTGCCAATGTAGTGTTTTTGCACCTTTCATAAATCCTCTGATGAACTCTTGAAGCTGGAAGAAGCCATTTGGTGTTTACGAAGCTAATGGAAAACTTGGGTAACGGATGCTTTGCAGGAAATGTCCTCTCAAAAAGGGAAGTAGTGTGAAAGCCAGTTATGTTTTCCTTGTTCACAGACTTGTTTGGAAGAGATCATTAATCCCTCACATCTCTGCAGGTGCAGCCTTCAGACTGCCAGCTCGGTATTTTTAACAGGAGCAGACCACAGCGGGGAATTCCCTCCCCCCTTTCCAATCCAGTATTTTGATTTCTTCAGGGAATTTGTGTGTCTTTCAAAAGCCACAGTTTGGTAACTTGGGTGTCAAAAGTTTACCACACAAACTTTCAGGAGGAAAAGGGGAAGGCAGCTCCTGCTGAAATGCCAAAACTACTGCAAAACCAGTGTGAAAGTGTTGGGATGGGGTGTTGGGAAGGGAGAGATGCCAGGGGGTGTGTGTGGTTATTCTGTTCAAAGTGAAAGTGTGTGTTCCCAAATTGCGGTTCTCAGGATTGAGCTGTTGTTTCCGGGTGTGTGTGTGTGTGTGTGTGTGAAGCCGTGGAATTCCAGGAAAGCCATGGAATTCCAGGAAAGCTGTGGAATTCCAGCCAAGTGCCCTCCGCAGAGTAGCCAGTAGGACTTTGCCGGGTGCCAGATCTCATGCTGAAAGTGCATGGCCACATTTGTCTGTCCCAAAGGACTTTGTCCGTGAGGAAGACAGATCCTTATCTAACAGAGTGCTCTCCAAAGCTAACTCTGAAATTTTATGGGGTTTTTTATATGGAGTTTCTACCTGTATACCCATCAAAGCCTGGGAAATGACCATCCCTTACCATTTGTTTACCTGCACAGGAGGATTGTTGCAGCAATGCCTGGAAGAAGCATGATTAAAAAGCAGTTACTGTAGCCTAGCAGGGGTGTGTTTTCCAGAAAATACCTTTTCCAAGTTAAATTCCTTCTCCAAGTTGATGGCTTTGAGGCCAAGACAGAGGGTAAAAAACTTTCAGCACCTGAAACAAATTTCTGCTGCGAGCTATGGGAACCTCTGAAAGTTGACATAACTTCTGTAGCTGGAAGTTTCCATTTATTTGATTTATTTTGCTTCCTTAAGGCTCAGCTGTACTTGTTTTGTTGAGATAGTTTATTTATGGACACATTGTGCTGTTCTCCCGCAGGAATGACCTCTCAGCTCTAGCAAGTCATCTGCCACTTGTTGATGTTGGTGTTAAGCCTGTTTAAAAATCTCTTCCTGAGATTTAGAGGCCTTTTGCATCAGACTGGGGATGGATGATGGTTAACACAGAGCAATTGCTACTCTTGTAGCTGCTTTCAAGACTAGTTAAACACACACCTGATTGTCACAGGTGTCATCTTGTAGCTTTACATCAGGTGCAAACCCAGCTTGAATTCCTTGCCCCCGGTGCATTTGTGTGCAGGTGGCTCATTTATTCTTTCTTTGCAGTGGCCAGAAGAATCTCTCTTCCCAGGAGACTCAAGTCAGTGTCAGGAGAAAAATGTTCCTGCTGAATTTGATGCATGGGGCAGCTGAGGGCAATGCCTCTCTGGGAGTTTAAGATCTGTGGTCCCTCCCTGAGCATGATGTTCCTTGTGGGAGCTTTGCTGCTCACCTGCTTGTTTTACAGCCACAAGGGAGTAGAACACTCCCAGCACGTGGGGAGCAGCTCCCCTACCTCTGGACACCCAGGGAACAGGCTCTGCTCATGGAATTTGGGAGCAGGCTGGACCGCAGCTGAGTCACCTCTGCAGACCCACCCTGGAATTCAGTGCTCCCAGAGGGCCAGTGTGGATTGATCTCCTGTGCCAGTGCCTGCTCATGCTGCCTTCCAGCTCCCTCCTGCTTCCCTCTGATGGCTGTGGCACCAACAAAATGGGAAAAAACAACACATAAGACAATTTTAGTGCAACAGGAGAAATGCTGCCTCACTTCAGCTGCACTTAACCCCTGGCTTTAAGTGGCTACAAGTGGTTTGTGAGACGTGCTTGATACGTTTAAGAAATGAAAAGCCTCTCTGTGAGAGAGGGGAGGATGGAACTGCAGCAGAGCTTCAGGCTGGTGAAGGCACTCGTAGGTGTGCATCCCTTCCTTTCTTGCTGTCTGAGGTGAAAATGGGCTCTCCAGCAAGAAGAGCTGCTTCAGGAGTTGTGCCTGGTAATGGCCAGTTTGCTGATTTTTCCTTAGCTCTGCTTTCCTGCCTTGCACTGGCCTTGCTGCCCAGGTCGTGCTGTGGAACTCGCTCTGATGCACACCTTCGGTTTTCTGGATTTGGTTACTGCCTGTGGTTCAGGTAACTTGGAAAGGAGTTTCACTGGCTTCTGGCCTCTCATGTCAGAGATTTCCTTGCTCAGCCACCACTCAGGAGTCACCTGCTCAATATTCCTCCCCCACACCTGACACAGCTTGTGCAATCCTGCTCTTTCCCTGTGAAGCAAGTAATAAATAAAGACAAAAGACAAAATAAAGACAAAATAAAGTAGCATTTGCTGTAGTTCACAAGGCTCAGAGATGCATTTGGGTTGGAAAATGCCTCAGACGATGGAGTCCAAGGTGTGCCAAATCCCTCCCTTGTCACCAGCCCAGAGCACTGCATGACCTCCCTGGGCAGCCCCTGCCCACCCTTTCCAGGAAGAAATTCCTCCTGATGTCCAACCTGACCCTCCCCTGGCACAGGTTTTAGGATGGTGACAGGCTCTGTAAGCAGCTTGTGCCTGCTGGGAAGCCACATGAGGAGGTGACATCTGTGTGCCAGTACAAATCCTGGCTCCAGAAATACTCAGTGTGAGGTAAAGGTGTAGCTGTTTCAACAAAACATGAAGTGGAAATGTCTCATTTTTGACATTTCCAAGTTTGCTTGCAGCTGTTGTGCCTGTTCCTGTCCTTTCCTTCCGTCCTGCATCAGGAGTTAGGACCTAAAAATAAATTGTGTTGTGCAGAGGAGTAGGAAATGAGACAGCACCGCTGAATTCAGGTTTTATTGCTGTGTATGTGCCCTGTGCTGAGAGACTTTCTGCTGGTCAGGGAGCTTCAGCTGGGGCTGAACAGTGCAGGCTGATATCACCCAACTGGGACCGAGCTAATGCTCCTCTGCTCTCTGACCTGCTGTTAATCCAGACTCAAATTTTTAAAAAAGAGCAAGATTTGGAGAAGGCAAAAAGGTTGTTACGGTTTCCCTGAGGTGAGGATACCCCCTGTAAATCCCTGAAAGGTAAGGGGACACAATTATTTGATGTGCTGTGGTTCTCTGCAGTGGCTTGAAAAGGTCTCAAGTGAGATGGCCATAAACTGCTCTGTCACCAATTGAAACCACTCAAAGGGCACTGTAGTGGGGTTTGCTCTGCCTGTGATAGATTGATGACTTCGTTGGGCTGACTGGGACAGTTGTGTCATTTCACTGGTGTTTGGAGAAGAAATGGAGTGGGCAGTGAGGCCTGAAGGTCACTTTTGTATTCCAACCTCTTTATCTACTTCAGTGTTGACATTAAATTAATCTGTACAGGGCAGCTTTGCTTGTTGCTCTTTGTGCTTTGGCAGCAAAGACTGAAATCTCTGTTTCAGCTGGCAACTGGCCCCAGCTCTGGTGCCTCTTGTGTGATGACTTCTCTGTGTTTCAGAATTAGGCATCCTCTCTCCACAGGTTTGGAAAGTATGTCTTTGGACAAAGAGGGTGAGGGATCACCTTTTTAAAGGTAATGGGGCCTTGTGAAACCTGGTGGGGCTGTGTGAGCCTTTTGGTGTATGACAAGCCTTCCTTTCTGCCCCTCCAGTGCTCTCAGAGGTGTAGGACAGTTTTTTCTCTTCCTTTTTTAATTTCCCTTAAACTGAGCCTTGAGGATCTTGTATGACTTGCTGATTTTGTAGTCTGAATTGCAGGACATGCTGCAGTTGGGTTGATGTGTTGCATTTAGGCAAATCAGCTAATTTTGGCACTTGGCATGCTTGATGTAACTACTTTTCTCCCAGGTATAAGAAAAAAATGGGAAATGAAGTAGGGTTTAAAATCACACCAGGCAAATTCCAGTTTGAGAGACAGTAGGAGTAAGTGAAGGTCCGTGTGGGTTTTTTTTCTGTTTATACTTGGCTATTTCTACTTTTGCAGTAGAAAGAGATAAGCCCATTGATTAATTAGGTAGTTTATAGATGTAAGGAACTGGTGCAGAGCCAGCTGGTGATTGGGAATTCCCTGGCAGGGGGAAATCAACAAAACCATATCCCAAGAAAAACATGGACTTGGAGCTCTGGGGTGGTGAGCCTGCAGAGGTAGATAAGGAAACAGCACAGGAAAATGCACTAATTGATAACTGGTCCAGAACCAGTAGAGTGGGAGATAACTGCCCTGTGCCCTCTCCAGAAGAATTCCCCAGGCACAGTAGCCTGGCCTTGGCAACAGGATCCTGCACATTTTATTTCCTCAGCTGAGACAGGATCGTGTCCAGAGCAGCCTTTAAATGAGTAGAGTTTTGAGCTGGAAAACGAGTGGCTGTTTGGCTGCTTTTGGGCAATAACATTCTTAATATTCATGTCTTCCAGTCCTATTCCCCTGGGATAACTGGGATGAGCTGAACTGTGATTGTTGTTTGACTGTTGTGCTTTTGCTTCTGGTGACCACTGTGGTTGAGTCCTCTTGTCTTACACAACAGCCTCGCTGAGTGCTTGGGGAAAGTTGTATTTTAAGGTGGGTATGACTATTTTAAGACTGTAGGACAGCAGGGGATCTTCAGGCTGGCTGGATTTCACTCCTGCAAGGCAAATGGTGGGCCAGGCTGCAGGCAAGTTCCCTTTATTCTGATAGTGTTTTTCTGGAGCTGCTTACTGGGGAAGACCTCATAAGTTTTGGGTTTCCCTGCTGCACCCTCAGGTTTTTCCCACTGCTTGATCAATTATCTGCTCTGAAAAGAGTGAGCAAGACAGAAATGGCAGCCTTGCTCCATCCTCAGCCCTGCTGTAACAACCCTTTGCAGCCCATTACTAAGAAATTACACTTTTTGTTTGTAGCTTTGCTTAAGCAAAATAGTCTTTCATAGCTGGAAAGCCTTAAAGAAAAAAAATTTTCTGGCAATATCTGTAGGAGTTGCAGTTCTTTGCTGTGCAAATGCTGAAATCTATGTCTTGCTTTAATGTTTCTCAGAGCTAAAATATTTTTGGATAAACAAAGCGTTTCACATACTGTTTAAAGTGCGTACAGTCAACCTTTACCCCCGGAGTGGAATGCAGCCATCGGGAAAAGTGCAGTGGGAACAAGGACCTCTAACAGAGTTGATGGCCAAGAGTGGGATGGAGTGGGGAACATGTCATATCTAAATGTTAATTTTGATTGGTATATCACATTCCAAGCCATTTATTTATGAAAAATTACTGGCATCCATAACCAGATTATTTTTTGTTTATGGAACAGTCTACGGTTGGTTTTTCTCCCCCAAATTTCCCCTGGATATTGCTGGGTAAGTAAGTAGGAGCAGCTAGAATTGTGTTGGAAAATTGTAGTATGGCATCTTAGGAATCATGGAGAAACCTACTGAGATAAAGTCTGGTTTGTTTCCAGAGGAGAAGCACATTTCTGGTATTTGTTATTTTACAGTAAAGAAGTTCCAAAGTCTCTCCTACATATTATTGCACAGGGGAAGAGTTTTTCCCAACCTGGTGTCTGTGAGAGAGCAAAGCCTCCCAGCTTGTTAGGCAGTAGCATAAACATTGCTGTGTGGCCTGGGAGCCAGAAACAAGGATTTCTTTGCACCCCCTCTGATTGGGAAAGGTGGGATGGGGCAGGAATTGGAATCCCAAGGAGTGGGCAGTGACACCTAGACTCCTCTGCAGGGACATGTTGGACTCCATGCCAGATAATGTTGTGGATACAAAGAGTTTCAGTGGGATCAAGTTGCAGGGAGTGGGGGGAAGCTGAGCAGCTATTGGGATGTGGCATTCCCAAAGGGTTACTAAATCTATGCTCAGGAAGCTTCTGGAGCTGAAAGAGCCAAAGCCTTGGGCAGAGCCTTGTCTGGTATGGGGCAGTTTTTAGCTGCTCTTAAGTGTTGATTTAACTGCTACAGCTTTGAAGGTTAGGGTTTGGGTAGTGGTTTTTTTGCTTCTTCTCTTTTTGCTTGTGTGGGCATTTTCTGTTGTATGAGGCTATAAAGGAAATAAAAACCCCTAAAGCTTGGGGTGACTGACTTTGAGGGTTGTAATAGTGGAGGCGAACCCCTGACTTCTCATCGAGTGTTGGCAGCACCAAAGGGGATCTGCAAAACGTTGTCCCTGCTCTTGGGTGTGCTGACTCTTTTCCATAGGTGTCATGGGGCCCACATACTTTCCCTTTTCCCATTTTTCAGCAGCTTTTCTTTGATGGAGTTTTCCTGGGCAGGAAGGTGAATTGCAAAGGCTAAAATGGGATAGCTGCCCGTGCACTGCACACCTGGAAGTTTGCTGGTCTGATACTGTGCAAATCTTACCTTTAGATGAGACCCACATATGGATGTAATGATATTTTTAAGAGCTCAGAGAAGCCTCCTTGATAAATTTAAGTGCCAGCAGCACCTTTTTTAAACTCAGAAGATCTTTTAACTGCTGCAGTAACTTGGGGGAATCTACTTGGGTACATTGTGAAGTATTTGCCACCTGAGCAGAATGTGTTTAGGTGTGTTTTTTCCACTTCAGTGGGGCTCCCAAGGTGCTTCATGGAGCAGGTTGTTTTTAGCTGTAGGGAGAAGTATCCCTCGGTCTCCCTGCCCAGGAGAACCGCAGCTTCCTTGTGGAATTGTGGAACTGGCCATGCTCCATGTGTCCTTGGAGCGAGCTCCATGCCTGTGGTGACGCAGGGCGGCCGACAAAGGAGACATTCAGTCACCAGCTCAGGATTGTGTTTCCTCTGAGTCTGGACTAATGCTCTTAACCCTGCTGGGGCTGGAAGAACAACCAGCAGATCTGGGCTGGTGCCCTGCTTCTTTCCTTTCGTCTCTGCAGGCTGTAAATTACTGTCTCTCCACTCTGCCTGTCCTCCCTTTGGGGTCTACAGGGAAGCACCAGCAGCCATCGTGGTCTATCTCCTCCTTCCCAGGCCATCAGACCACTGCTCTGCAGGAGTCCTGTTCCACTTAGTGAAGTCTCATCCTCACAGGAATTGTTCTGATGTTAAAAACTTAAAAATCTTATGGTTTCTCAACTCTCTGATCCATGAAGACCTTCTGAGGCAGTTACAGTGATTTCTGTCTTTGCTATTACCTGTTAAAAGGTGGGATATGTCAGAGGTCCTGTTGTTTCAAGGCACCTGCAGCATGGGATGAGCTAAGTTTAAAGTGCTGTGGGCTCATTTCTGAATCAGTGGATAACTTCACAGGGAGGCTTTTGGCTGTGAAGTCATGGATTTATGTATAGTGGGAATTTTGACATTATCTACAGGTCAAGGTGAACCATTCCTGTCTCCATCTCTTTAGCATGAGCATGTAGACCTTGCCTGTCATGGAGTCCTCAGCTTTCATCCAGTCCTCCTGCAAAACCAGAGTAGGTACCAGTCACTGGAAAATGGTTCATGAGAGGCCAAATACCAGTTTGATTGGTAAAATTAAGCTGTATAATAAGCAGTATGAAGTGGTTCCTGGTGGTGATGGGCAACAGAGAACTTCTCTGATGTCATTGCATTCCATAACTCTGAATTCCTTATCCCTAACATATCTGAATGATCAGACCCTGGATTTTTACCTTAATGGGTCTGGCTGTGAACACCCTGACAAGGCCTCAGCTGTGAGTAGTTGCAGTGTGTTTCATCTTATTCGTGTTTTCTGACCTAGTCATAACTTGCTTTCTTAGAATTAACCAATCTTTGCTTTGTCTCTTCAAAGTATTTGTGGGTGAATTGGGGAATTCTGAGTATCTCACCGTTTGGGGACAGTTAAAAATACCAGCGTGTACCAAGTCACTTCTCAGTGTCCAGGTATCCATGTAGGGCCAAGATTTCCATGTGTCTGTGGGGCACTTGGCTCCCTAAGGGTTGGGAAGAGTCATAGCAACACTGGGGCCAGGTTTGTGGAGAGGAATGTGCCCTGGAAGGTGTTTTTTGGAAGGGTTAGCAGCAGTAAGGTGGGGGAGGAGGTCTGGAAATGGGAATCATTATCTTGGAAACAGGGAGAGTCTCCTGCTGCAGAGGTCGGGTGTATTCAAGTCACCATGATACTGCAAGACCTAAAAAAAAAAAAAAGTAATTCCATGAACAAATCCTACTAATTCACATAATTATGTTGCTGTTGATCATGGTAATGATTTTTTCAGGTTTTGGGACGCTAGGAGTGAGTTTGCATCGTGCTGGCAGGTCCCCTACCAGCTTTCCATGCCCAAAAGATGGAAGGGATGTTTCTGGCCTACCTCCCTGAGTTCATCACTGCACTATTTAGTAGCTCCCTAGTGCAGATCTGTCTACTTAAACCAAATGAGGATCATTCCTTCCCTTTCACATTGCTGTTAGCTGGATGATTTTATTGTCTCTGCAGGAAGAGAGCAGAGACAAGCAACTGTAGATTAGGAACAATTTGCAAAATAGTTCAGTGATTAGCACGCCTGTGGAGATGTTTTTCTGAGTAAGGGCTGCACCACAAATTTTACTGGCTCCTTGCGCTCAAAGAATTAACTGTGAGGAGGATTAAAATGACATCTTAAACATCAGCTAAACTTCGACTCAAAATCTCTTACCGTTGTCTTTAAATCAATTAATTTGATTTCTTCAATCCACAAGCAAACTGGGTTGGTGAACTTGTGTGAGTGATCTATGTAGGCTGAATTTCTCCAGAGTGTTTTAAAGTGTACTTCAGTAGAGCACTCATTGTGAAAAGGTGCCAAAAAAAAAAAAAAAAAAGCAGTGAAATCTGGAAATACCCTGTGCCAGGGTGTGAAATGAAGATGCTGCTCTAGTCACGGAGGTGCCTTCTCCAAGCAGCAGTTTTCAGCTGGTAAATCCAGCCCTCACAGACATTCCTGATCCTTGCTGGTTAAATGGAATAAGCAAACAAGACAAAAGCCTGCTCTTGCTCCTTTTGCCACAGTGCTGCTTGTGTGGATGTGGGAAGGAAGAGACACAGGAGAATCCTCAGCTGCAAAGCTTCGCTGATGAACACCACAAGGAGTTTTGTAAAGTCTCCAAAAGTGGCCCTCAAGCACTCAGATGTGGGCATTTCTTCTAAATCTTGTTTGCTTGTAATTCCGCTGGGATAATAGTAGCATTCACCTGGAAAACATCTGAATGTTAACAAGAGAAATCACATGCTCTCTCTAGGAATCCTGCAGGTCTCCACTGGCTGTAACATCTCCAGATGCATCAGTCAGAGCTGGAGCTCCCACTCTGAGCTTGTGCTGGGGACAGTGTTATATCAGGTGCTGGACAATGGGGAATATTTTGGGAATAAGCCAGCAGAGCTCTGCAGGTGTTTGGGTCCTGTTGCGTGGTGGTTCTGATCCGTGTTGTGCCACGGAGAGCAAGGCTGACAGTAACTTCACTCCTTAATCTTTTAATTCAGCATTAAAGCCTCCCAGATTTCTCCTCAGCGGGACCTGAAGGAAGCGCTGTGACTGTCAGAGCGAGGGGTGGCTCTGTCACAGCCAGAGTGACCCTGTCACAGCCAGGGTCGAGCACTGTCACGTTAGATGCTGGAATAGCAGTGGGCTCCTCTCCTGCCGCCCCGGCTCAGCACCGCTTAGCAATTCCTGGAGCTGAACCGTTCCCACAGGGATCCTGAGCTTGGGGAAACAGGGCCCTGAACTAGCAGCTTGTCCCCCAGCAGTGCTCTGCAAGCAGAAGGGTCTCCTTCAGAGGAGGAAGGAGTTTGGCACACAGGCTCATTGATTTGGGCAAGGCAGACTTCTGTTTTCTGAAGAGCGCATTACCAGTGTCAGAGTTCGGCAGATAACACAAGGAAGTGCTGTGTGTGCCACAGGACAGACAGGGAAGAGCTCTAATCAAACCTTGCCACGCCGTCCTGCTGTCAGCATAGCTGCTAGTACCCAAACTGTCGCTGTGAATTGCTCCTCCTGTCTTTTCACCAGCCCAGAAATAATTCTGGATGTGGCAGGAAACGTGTCCTTGCAGGCTCTGTGTGCCCTGTGCTGGAGAGGGAGCGGCTGCAGCTGGGAGGGAGCATCTCGGGATTCTCCTGGAGCTCACAGCAAATGCTGCTGATTCATAACTCGCTCATCAAAAGCGTGTGTTTATGTCTGAGCACCAGTGTGTGCTCTGGCATCCATGGGGACTATCATGCCTGGAAGAGGGGGCATGCAGGGTGTGGAGCTTTCCCTGGCTGGCTTCCTCCTGGGTCAGGCTCTCAGCGCACGGGCGGCTTTTGCGGGCTCAGGAAACTCTGCAGATAAGGGAGCGTGATAAGTTTGGGAGGGCTGCTCTTGCGAGATAATGGCCAGTCACCCGTGGAAACAGGGCCTTCCTGGGATGGGTGACACCTCTCATGATCCTACAGCAGGCAGGGCAGCAAGCTGGCAAGGCTTTCCCTGGCGTTTCCATGGCTCTGTCCTCGTGGACTAAAGCTGCTTGACTTCCAGCCTGTGGCACAGAAGAACCTTCTGGCCTGCAGGTGGAGGTGCCTGGTGTCCCCTCCCTGCAGCACTCAGGTGCGTTACTCCTGAAGGTGAGGCAGAGTGAAAACTCAGAAGCATGTTTTCAAGCAATTCTAAATGCAGCTAAAAAGGAGTCCCAAGAAACTAGAATTGCCAGGCTTCCAGCTGCTTGTTTCCTGACAGACAGGTCCTTGGGTTTGGTACTGCTTCAACAAGCAGGATTGAATTTATTTATCCCCCCTTCCTCCCCAGCTTGTATTTGAGTGGAAATGTATGAATTGCAGTTTTCTAATGTGAATGGAGCAGGGAGACCTCTGATTTTCCTTTACCTGAGAGTGAAAGCCCTGTGGAGCACAGGGCTGGTTTTATTCCTAATCTCCACCCTGGTTTTGTCTCCCTTGGAGGCTGGAGGGATGGGATGAAGAGTGGGTTTGCTTCCCATGGTAGGATGAGTGGTTTATGTGCTGCTGCTGGCTCTCTTTGTCTGTGCAAGAGGTGGGCACAGGGATGGGGACACCATTGGTCCTTGGGTGCTGCCACCTGAGGATTTTGACCACAGGCATTTTGGGTTTGCTTCTCTTTGCTTCTTCCTCTCTGTCCTAAATGATCCTGGTTATCTTGGAGACTATCAGAAAAGGCGTCCAGCCTTCCTCCTTTGCTCCCCCTCATCACACCTTGTGTGGGGTCACATCAGAGCCAGGGTCACATCAGCAGCTCCCTTCAAAGAAAACATTTCTTTAATTGGGGTTCCACGTGGGAATGTGTATCCCATGAGTTTTCTGGATTGCTCTTGTAGTGAAGAAAAGGTACTCTGGGTGGAGGGTGGTCAGCAGCCCTGGGAAATGGCAGTGGGAAATCCACATTGTTCTGGGGGTAGTGGTCTCCTCCAAACTTAGACCTGTTTGGACATAAGGATATTCTCTCTTTCTGAGTCCTGTGGGAAATACTATTTTTAAAATGCAGCTGCTCCATCTCTGGAAGTCCAAAGCCAGGCTGGATGGGGCTTGGAGCAGCCTGGGCTAGTGGAAGGTGTCCCTTCCAGGGACAGGGATGGCAGGGATGGAATGAGATGAGCTTTGAGGTCCCTTCCAACCCACACCATTCCATGAGCCTGTGTTAGCATGGCCTTTCCTGTGTATCCCAATTCGTGTTAGACCTTGAGGTCATCTTCACACTGTAACACCTCCTGACACTTTAATGAAGGATTGCTGTTAGCTCCCTCTCTTAAATGTCCTTATTTTTATTTATTTGGTGTTTTGTTAACAGTGACTCTCATGACTACATGAGAAGCTGCCAGCAGCTGGTCTGAGCTCCGACTCTCCGGTTCAAAATGAGCTTCTAACCTGATGCATTGAGTGCTCTGGCTAGGAAAGCAATTTCAGGTAGGTCAGTGCATCTTGCATTTTCAAGCACGTGTGTTTTGGAGTGGTGTATTCATTCAGTACCTTGTTTACTGTGACCTGAATTGGGGCAAGTTCTTGTTTTGGACATTTTGGATATTTCACAAACTAAGTCCAGTATTAAAATGTAAAACGTTAGGGAAAGACAGCTGAAAGATCCCTTAGATCAATTCATTCTGCTGCATCCAGGGGAGGATGACTAAGAGCAAAACTTGAAGATGTAGATGGTGGATAAATGCTCCCTTAAAAAAAACAGATAAAAACCCTGCTTCTAAGGAAATCTTTGCCCTTCTGGCTGTGGAAACTGGAGTGAATCATTGTGTAGACAGTCAGAATGGGGGCTGGAATACCTGTGTTCTGTTCCCAGCTCTGGCTTTGACATAGATAAACGGCCTGCAAAGAGAGAATGAATGGGGTGTATGCCCTTTATTGCTGCTTGTAGTTGTGTTTTTGTCTTTTAGTAGCCCTTTGAAGCTGTGTGAGGATTTGCTCAAAGGCATCTCGTAAGATTATTTGTCGTGGTTTTGTTGGATTTGATCTGTGTTGGAAAGCTCTGTGATTGATTGAGGAGCTAGAGGGGAGGTGTAGTGAGAATCAGAAAATAAATCTGAGAAAGTGCGTTCTAAAAGCTGTTACTTGTTCGTGTGCAGCCCCAGTGTCCAGCACCTTGAGTGAACATGAGTGTCTAATGCCTCCCATCCCTAGTTGGGAAACCTTTTGCCTTTTTCCTGAAAATGTTCTGGAATATTAGTGAACCTTAACTGGCTGATTGTGAGAGGCTGTGGTGAGAGACAGCAGAAAAGCAGCTTCCAGTTGCAATTCTTCCTAATCCAGCTGAATTCTCTCCCTGCAGCTACCCTGAGCACAGTTGTCTTTGGAAAATTTGGGTTTACACCCTCTCCTGTGGCTGTCCCAATACTGCATCTCTCTAAATCTCAAAGGCTATATAATTAAGATGTTCAGTGGTTTTCCACAGAATCCGTAAGAAATACCACCAGAAATCCTGAGAAAAATGCTATGACTAAACATCAAGGCTGCTGAAATTGAGAGAAATCATTTTTTTGCATGTCACAGGTCAGGTGAATTACGAGCAGGGTTTTGCAGTTGTTGCTCTCTGAAAGCTGCCTCTGTGTCACAGCTGTTCGGGACAAACTAATATCAAGGCTTGTTTACAGCTGTTGTGAAAAATTCCTACTTTCCCCACCCTTCTTCAAGTACATCAGTATTGGGAGCAGGAGAAAATCTTGAGCAGACACCCGAAGCCCCTGTCACTGTATTGATTCAGTTTCTGTTTGCTCTGCATCCAATACATGGCCGTGATGAATAATGCAGGAATCTATTACTTAAAGTTTAATGCAGCTTTAATCGCAGTTGAACATCAAGAGGTGCAGTGCAGGAGGTTGCTTTGTACTGAACGGAAAAGATTCAAACCAGCTGTGCTTGAGTCTCTGTTGTTGGGTTGTTCCCTTTGCCCCGGACAGGGCCTGTCCCTTGTGCTCAGGGACCTTGGGGGCTGTGTCCTGTTCTGGGCCCTCCTGGCCAGAGAGCCCTGGAGGGGCTGGAGCGTGTCCAGGGAAGGGAACGGAGCTGGGGAAGGGAATGGAGCCCCAGGAGAGGCTGAGGGAGCTGGGAAAGGGGCTCAGCCTGGAGCAAAGGAGGCTCAGGGGGCTCCTTGTGGCTCTGTACAACTCCCTGACAGGAGGGGACAGCCAGGGGGGGTCGGGCTCTGCTGCCAGGGAACAGGGACAGGACAAGGGGAAATGGCCTCAAGCTGTGCCAGGGGAGGCTCAGGTTGGACAGCAGGAGCAATTTGTCCCTGGAAAGGGTGCTCAGGCCTTGTCAGGGGCTGCCCAGGGAGGTTTGGAGTGCCCATTGCTGGAGGTGTCCAAGGCAGGGCTGGAGGTGGCACTCAGTGCTCTGGGCTGGGGACAAGGTGGGCACAGCTTGGACTCCATGGGCTGGGAGGGCTTTTCCAATCTAAAATAATTCTGTGATTCTGTGGCACAGCTTGTCATTTATGTGCAGATATTCACTTGCAGGTGCTTTGGTGTCTGTGACCTCTGGTTTTTCCTGTATTTATCTCAGCCTGTGACAACATATGCTCTGTACTTGCGGGGTCAGAGAGCACGTGGATGACTCTGCTGTGATCCAGGGATCTCTCAGTGGAATATCAAGGCACTGCTGTCTCTTCAATGGCTTTTTTTTTTTCTTCTTTGTACGAGTATTATTTTTTTAAACAAAGGAAAACATCCCTTTCATCAATTGTTCCCTTTGCAGAACTTGAGCCTTAAAATAATCCAGGAAGCCTTTTGTTATATAAATATACTCATCCTCCAGCTTGGCACGGAATGTGCTTGACAGAGCTGCTTTCTGAATTCTGTTTTAGACTTGTATTTCAGTGGCTATGAAGGAGAAACCCTGGGCTCAGAGAGCAAAGCAAACACTGACTGCTGTGTAATCACAGTGTAACAGGTACTATTTAAAGCAGTGGAAAGCAGGGGTTTATGCCTGGAACTCAGTTTCTGTGTCTCAGTGATTTTTGTTTCAGCTTGTTACAGCCAGGTATGCTCATACCTACCAAATTTAGCTCCATGGGAAGAGAGCATATGTGCAGTCTTTTGAAAATATTTCTGCTTAAATTGTTTGCTCAGGAATAGAATTGTGTGTGAATACAGCAAGGGCTTGTAATGGTTCACAGTAAATTCCAGTGCAGAACACTCAGGAGTGAGATCTCCCAGTTAAGTGGGCAACAGTTGGCTGGAGCAGATGTTTAAATAGAAAATGAACAAAACATCACCAAAAAAAAAAATTTCACAAACTCAAAAATCCATCAAGCACAAAGTCTCACCACCCTGTGAATTTAAAATAATCTTTGTTAGAAGTGGTGACTGTTTCCTGGGTGTTACCTTGTGCACGTGAAAGCACTTTGGGGGGAATTCATGAATCATGTAGAGTTTTTGTGTGTCCTCTGTAGGCCACACTTCCATTATGACATTGGCTTTTTAAGTGACACCTTTGGTTTGTTTTGCTGCAAGCCTGAGTTTGAAGCTGCTGCTGACTAAGGAGGTTGGACTGGGTGGTCTTGGAGGTCTTTTCCAACCTCAATAGTTTGATGATTCCACCCCAAGTTTTTCCAGATGCATTTGACAAAATTATCCCAGAGAAGTGGGGATGTTAAGAGGATGCTGCAGAATGTGCCTGAGTGGTTTTGGTACAAACATTGAGTCCACAGGTGGTGTTCTAAGAGTGAAGAGTGAATCCATGCAGTCCTCCAGGAGTGCCTGAATCCAGTCTGATGTGCTCCTGCCTCCTCCCATAGTAATGGAGTGATAGTGCACTAAGAAAAGAGGGAAGACTAAGCAAAGTAATGTAGAATCACAGAATGGTTTGGGTTGGAAGGGACCTTAAAGGCCATTCCATCTCATCACCTGCCATGGGCAGGGACACCTTCTACCATTCCAGGTTGCTCCAGGCCCCAAAATCCAACCTGGCCTTGGACACTTCCAGGAATGGGGAATTCACACCTCTCCAGGCAATGATATCTTTGGCACTTAAGCAAAACTGAGGGTTTAATGGGGTTTTGGAGCAGAGATTTTATATACCCTGTGTTCGTTTGTTGGATCAGTCAAACTGGGTTTTGCTAGATGTCCTAGCTGCTTATTCAATGGCTTGGCTTGTTCTGGGTGCTGTGGATAATTTCCTTCTTGTCTCCTAATTTATTTGCCTTCAGACATATAGCTGCTCCCATGTTTCCTGGAAAATGGAAAGGATGTGCTAGCAGGAAATGGCTGCAGTTAATGAAAATAGGCTGTACCTGCTGATGATTAATCCTTAATCCAAAGTGGGAACATTCCCTCTCCAGTTTTGTGGCCTGAATTAGCATCTGACTGTTCCTTTGTCCTGAGGCTGGCTCTGAATGACTCTGGGGTTGATTCATGGTTTAGGGCCCCCAGTAACAGGATTTCCTGTGAGGGTGTGTCGCTAGTCCTTGCACAGGTTCAAAGGGAAAATGGGTTTCCCCTCCTGTGTTGCATCCTCTCGACTTGTGCCCCTTGGCTTTGGCTCCTTTTTGTCCCTGACTCCCAACCCACGAGTTTTCACCTGGGATCTGATGGCTGCTGTCATCCCAGCTTCTTTCAAGCATCTCATCATCCACCCAAGGCATGTGGGGATGGGGTGGGACATGTTTTCCCTGGGTTCAAGAGTGAACATAAATACATTTAGGGCTCCTCTGAAAGGCTTTCAAGTGCAGCAGTGCTCTTTTGCAGCTCTTTTTGCTTCCTTTGAAGGCTGAGCAGCCGCTGCTGAACTCAGGGCTGCAGTGCGTGACTGCTCCCTTAGCAAGCAGTTAAAACATCAGCTATTACACTGATGTGCAAATGTTATTTTGTGCTGAAGTCATGCTGGAAATAGTTCAAAATGTCTTGTTTATTTGGATTCACGAGGGGCATGCTGTCTCGCTGAGCTCTAATCTTGTTTTGCTCTCTGCTTTCTTTGCAATCAGTGGAGCTGTATTCAAACCACACTGAGAGATTTAAGGTACCTCTTGGTCTGCACCCCAGGAGCCACAGACTGAGGGCAGCACCCCTGGGTTTGTGGCTTTTGGGAAGCTAGGTTGTTAATCAGTTGTTTTGCCCCAGCCTCCGTCCTTAGATGGATGGAACAGGCTCTGTTCCTGTGTTGAATTAAACCCTCTGCCCTGTGCTCAGGTGAGACCCCACCTGCAGATATGGCCCCGCACAGGAGGGACCTGGAGCTGCTGGAGAGAGTCCAGGGGAGGCACCAGGATGATCAGAGGGATGGAGCAGCTCTGCTGGGAGGAAAGGCTGGGAGAGCTGGGATTGTTCAGCCTGGAGATGAGAAGCTCTGGAGTGACCCAACTGTGGCCTTGCAGTGCCTGAAGGAGCCAACAAGAAAGATGGAGCGAGACTCTGTACAAGGGATGGAGTGACAAGGGGGAATGGCTTCCCACTGCCAGAGGGCAGGGATAGATGGGATACTGGGAATGAACTGTTCCCTGGGAGAGTGGGCAGGCCCTGGCACAGGGCGCCCAGAGAAGCTGTGTCTTCCTCTGGATCCCTGGCAGTGTCCAACGCCAGGTTTGGGGCTTGGAGGAGCAGCCTGGGCTAGTGGGATATGTCCCTGCCCATGGCAAGGTGTGGAATGAGATGGGCTTTAAGGTCCCTTCCAACCCCAACCTTCTTGTGATCTCTTACTGCATAAGCACTGACTCATTCGTTCATTATTTTAATGACAGATGCACTTGTATAAAATGACTCCACGTTTTTGCAGTTTGATTGTTTAGCAGATAATACTTAGCAGATAAGAATTATTTGGATTCTTGGAGAAGCTGCTTTGCTTCAGTTTGCTCCTTAACTGTTTTTCGCTGTGTTTCCAAGATGCATGAAAACAATAAGGTTTTTTTCCTGACCTGTGCTGCCCTGCCTCTGCTCTCCCCATTCCCAGGGAGGAGTGGAAAGGCTGTCAGCAACTGTTTTGATAGATTTTTGTGTACTACTTAAGAAGACAAAAAGTTACATCTCACATATTCTGCTGTGCAGGGATAAATACCCAGCAAAGGGTGGGTGAAGTATTTGGTACGAACATGCTGAGGGATTTTGTAGTCCCAGCATAGTACATCTGCTCTGTCACCAGGGTCCTGTGTGACTGTCCCAGCTGCTCAAATCATGTGTGCATCCCAGTTACATCCAAGAAGGTTTAAATATCCTCCTGGCCAGAGCATGCTCCCAACTCCAGGTTCTTCCCTGCCCTTCCCTGCATTGTGGAGCATCCTCGCAGCCGTGTCCAGACACTGACACATCGCTGAATTTCCCAAGCTTTGCTAAGAGTTTCTTGGAAAGCTGATGCAGTCTGGGGGACTCCCTGATCTGTGTGTGGCACACCCAGAAAGCAAAATGGTGAGGGACAGGCTTTGCACAAAGGACGTGTCATTATTAGGATATGTTAATGGGGTGGCTTCAGGTGTTTCGTGTGTGCTGGTGCTGATCCAGATCAGTTGAGGCAGCTCTTTGTGTCTGCCCCTGCCCCAGGTCCTGGTGGTCTGTGCCAGCAGGACTGCCCTGCCCCAAATTCAGGGGCAGCACTCAAGTTGCCCTCTATGTTTTGTTATGATTTCCCCACCTGTTTTGGTCTCTGTGAAGCTTCTCATGGAACGCAGCTGAATACCAAGACACTCTCTCCAGCTCTACAGTTTTGCTGATCTGTTTGAAGTCCCCAGACAGTTGATCAGGCAAACTTACTGCTAAATGGATGATCTAATTCCCAATGAATGCTGTGATCACAAGCATTACCCTACATCACAGAAACGATTTAAAAACCGGGTGTGTACTCCTCAAGCTGTCAGTTGTCTTTCAGCACCCTCGATGTGCTCTTTCATCTTTAAATGCTTGTGCTGAAGCTCAAGCAAACTTACCTGTCAGCAGCTGCAGAGATGTCTCTTCTGTCTCCAGCTCCTTCCTAGCTGTAGCTGGCAGTTTAAAAGCTGTTTACAGAGGAGATAGAGCAAGGAACTCTCTTATAATTGCTGTTTCTCTAAATGATTTTTCTTACGCTCCAGTAATACTCAGCACAATGTTGTGTTGGTGCTTTGTGAGGGTTTCTCAGAGCCAGCACAGGAGTTCTATGCTCAGAAGCCCTGAGGACATGAACAGGGCAGGAAGGTGTCCCTGTACAGTGGGAAAGCAGGGTGGAGAATGGTCTGGAGAGAGGTGACTTCCCAGAAAAAGAATGGAACACAGCACCCAACAACCTGACTGCCTGAGGAGTGGCCCCCAGCAGAGGAATGCTGTTTCTCAGCCCACAGATAATGTGGTTTGAATTTTACAAGGGAGAACTCTTCTGAAACCTGAAACTCATAGTCTCATAAAATCATTAGGATTGGAAAGACCTCTGAGATCATCGAGTCCAAGCTGTGCCCGATGCCACCACTGAGTGCCACCTCCAGGCCTTCCTTGGACACATCCAGGGATGGGGACTCCAAACCACCCTGGGCAGCCCCTCCAAGGCCTGAGCACCCTTTCAGTGAAGCAATTCCACCTGAAATTCCATGTGGAATATCTAAGAAAGTCTCTTTTTTGTGGACCTGTTTAATTTTCCTTCTGAAGGGGGAGGTCTAGATGGTTATTTCAGTGAAAGCCCAGTTCTTATCACAATCCTTCCTTTCTGTTCCAGCATCCAAAATCGTGCAATAGGAGTGAGTACCTGACAAATTGCCCCAAGGAACAACTTTATTTTTACACCACAGCCTTGCAAAAAACAAGTCTAAAAACTTAGATAAGTGAGCTTAATAAAACAGCAGGTTTTTGTTTGTGTCCTTCTGCTTCTTGCTTGTGCAAGAGGCACCATCCTTGGTAAAAGTCATGCTAAATCTGGAGCTCGCTCTCTATTTGTCTGGAAAACAACAAAAACCCACCCATTTTTTCCATGCTGATGCACTGGTTGTTTAGTTTTATCTGGAGAATTCTGATACTCAGCCAGGGTCTGTGGTAATTTGAGATGGAGTGAAAATGGACACTTCAAAGCAATCCTGTGTTGTCATCCTGTGCATTTGAGATGCTGAAAACAGGCAAAAAAAACCTAAAAAAAAAAATCTGTGTCCCAGCAGGAGTTTGAGGCTACAGCTCTACCCCTGGATATAGTGTGAATATTAATGTCACAGAACTGTGGGGACTGTTTGCACATGAAAAGAGGAAACCCAGGTGTGTTGAGCAGGAATCAGGTGTGTGCTACAAGGTCAGTGAGGCTGGAGAGCAGCAATTGGTTACTAATAAAAAACGAGGTCATTTTCTTTGCACCTCCTTAGGGGTCACTTTGCTGGTGCTGCATGAGGAAATAATAAATACAGGTGACCTAGAAATGTGTATATGTATTTATTTGATTTTTTTTTTTTAACCAAAAAACCATCTTCAGATAAGTGGAGGGAGGAAGGCATATGCCCAGCCAGGGATGTGGTTAATTCCTTGCTCTGCTGCTCTGGGCTAAGAAAAGTTTTGGAAGCATCTGTTTTGAGATTTTGAGAGGTTACAGTATTTTGCAGGCTCTTTCCTGTCTGTGAAGCCTAATGCTTGTTTCCTCCAACACTGGCAGAATGCAAGAACATTGTTAGTTTTGGGTTGTGTTCTGCTCTTGGGAGGCTGTTTTCTAAGTTTGGAGGTTCTTTTGCTGCCAATAGCTGCAAAGTTAAATAGTAAATGAATAAATATTATTAGTGAAGGAGTAAATAACAGAACAAGCTACTGTAAAAATCACCTTTTTGTTCATGATTACCCATGTCCTGAATCCTTCATCTCCAAAAAGAAAAAGGTTCAGCAAAGGATGATGAAGATGATCAAAGGCATGGAATGGCTGTTGTGTAAAAGGAGATAAATAAACTTTGTCTCTTCAGCATGAGGCAGAAATGATTGTGAGGGGGAGAAGCAAGGAGAGGAACGTTGTGGAGATTGGGAGTTTTGCATATTCCAGAGAAGATGACTGTATCCCAGCCTTCCTCACTCAAAAAAGCCCCAAGGAAGCAACAAGCTTATAAAAGGGATGGCTTTTCTTTTGATGGTAGTTATGCTGTGGTAATTCCTGGTGGTCAGGATGTTGCTGGAAGATGAGATGTTCAAGGATATCCAAGGCTGGATAAACCCAATCCTATTAAAGATAATGTCTCCTGGCTCAGGGAACAGTTATTAAAGCAGTGTTTGGAGGAATCCCAGGCTGGCTGAGGCTGAAGGAAGCCACCGATGTAGGTGGTGCACATAGGTGCCAGGCTCCTCTCCGAGCTCAGAGGCCATACAGAGCACAGGGACCA
>CM031862.1:32050797-32066190 GCA_018697195.1 Certhia americana | reverse complement strand
AATCTTGTTTTGCTCTCTGCTTCTTTGCAATCAGTGGAGCTGTATTCAAACCACCTGAGAGATTTAAGGTACATCTTGGTCTGCACCCAGGAGCCACAGACTGAGGCAGCACCCTGGGTTTTGTGGCTTTTGGGAAGCTAGTTGTTAATCAGTTGTTTTTGCCACCAGCCTCTGTCCTTAGATGGATGGAACAGGCTCTGTTCCTGGGTTGAATTAAACCTCTGCTCTTTGATCAGGTGAGGACCCCACCTGCAGATATGGCCCGCACAGGAGGACCCTGAGCTGCTGGAGAGATCCAGGGAGGCACCAGGATGATCAGAGGGATGGAGCAGCTTCTGCTGGAGGAAAGGCTGTGAGAGCTGGGGGGGGGGGGGGGGGGATTGTTTCAGCCTGGAGAGGGGAAGCTCTGGAGTGACCCACTGTGGCCATTGCAGTGCCTGAAGGAGCCAACAAGAAAGATGGAGAGAGACTCTGTACAAGGGATGGAGTGACAAGGGTGAATGGCTTCCCAGTGCCAGAGGCAGAATAGATGGGATACTTGTAGTGAACTGTTCCCTGGGAGAGTGGGGAGGCCCTGGCACAGGTGCCCAGAGAAGCTGTGTCTTCCTCTGGATCCCTGGCAGTGGTCCAACGCCAAGGGGGGGGTTTGGGGCTTGGAGCGCCTGGGCTAGTGGGGATAATGTCCCTGCCTATGGCAAGGTTGGAATGAGATGGGCTTTAAAGGTCCCTTCCAACCCCAAACCTTTCTTGTGATCTCTTACTGCATAGCACTGACTCCATTCGTTCATTACATTTTAATGACATGCACACTTGTATAAAATGGACTCACGTTTTTGCAGTTTGTTGTTGTAGCAGATAATACCTTGCAGATAAGAATTATTGGATTCTGGAGAAGCTGCTTTGCTTCAGTTTGCTCCTTAACTGTTTTTTTTCGCTGTGTTTCCAAGATGCATGAAAACAATAGGTTTTTTACTGACCTGTGCTGCCCTGCCTCTGCTCTCTCCCATTCCCAGGGAGGAGTGAAAGTCCTTCAGCAACGTTTTGATAGATTTTTGTGTACTCGTAAGAAGACAAAAAGTTACATCTCACTATCTGCTGTGGGCAGGGATAATACCCAGCAGGGTGTGTGAAGTATTTGTACGACATCTTAGGGATTTTGTAGCCCAGCACATACCATCTGCTCTTTCACCAGGTCCTGTGTGGCTGTCACCAGCTTGCTCAAATCATGTGTCATTCCCAGTTACATCCAAGAAGGTTTTAAAATATCCTGCCTGGCCAGAAGCATGCTCCCAACTCATGTTCTTCCCGCCCTTACCCTGCATTGTGGACATCCTCTCAGCCGTCCACACTGACACATCACTGATTTCTCCAAGGCTTTGCTAAGAGTTTCTTGGAAGCTGATGCATTCTGGGGACTCCCTGAGCTTGGTGGCACCCCCAGAAGCAAAATGGTGAGGGACAACAGGCTTTGCACAAAGGATGTGTCATTTTATGATATGTAATGGGGTGGCTTTCAGGTGTTTTTCGTCGTGTGTGACTGGTTCTGATCCAGATCAGTTGAGGCCGCTCTTTGTGTATGCCCCTGCCCCATGTCCTGGTGTCGTGCCAGCAAAGGACTGCCCTGCCCCAAATTCAGGGCAGCACTCAAGTTGCCCTCTATGTTTTTGTTTATGATTTCCCCACCTGTTTTGGTCTCTGTGAAGTCTGCTGCATGACGCAGCTGAATACCAAGACAATCTCTCCAGCTCTACAGTGTTGCTGATCTGTTTGAAGTCCCAAACGTTGATTCAGGCGAAACTTACTGCTAAATGGATGATCTAATTCCCATGAAATGCTGTGATCACAGCATTTACCTACTCACGAAACGATTTAAAAACCGGTGTGTACTCTCAGCTGTGCCAGTTGTCTTTCAGCAAACCTCGATGTGCTCTGTCATCTTTAAATGCTTGTGCTGAAGCTCAAGACAAACCTTACCTTGTGCACAGCTGCAGAGATGTCTCTTACATGTCTCCAGCTCTTCCTAGCTGTAGCTGGCAGTTTTAAAAAGCTGTTTTACAGAGGAGATAGAGCAAGGAAACTCTCTTATAATTGCTGTTTCTTCTAAATGATTTTTTTCTTACGCTCCAGTATACTCAGCACAATGTTGTGTTGGTGCTGTTTGTCAGGGTTTCTCAGAGCCACACAGGATTCTATGCTCAGACGCCCTGAGGACATGAACAGGGCAGGAGGTGTCCCTGTACAGTGGGAAACAGGGTGGGAATGGTCTGAGAGAGTGACTCCCGGAAAAAGGAATGGAACACAGCACACCCACAACCTGACTCCTAGGAGTGGCCCCAGCACAGAATGCTGTTTCTCAGCCCACAGATAATGTGGTGTTGAATTTTACAAGGGAGAACTTTTCTGAAACAGAAACTTCATAGTCTCATAAAATCATTAGATTGGAAAGACCTCTGGGATCATCCGGTCCACGCTGTGCCCAATGCCACTCACTGAGGCCACCTCCAGGCCTTCCTTGACACATGAACTAGTCGGGTATCCAGGATGGGGACTCCAAACCACCTGGGCAGAGCGCCCTCCACCTGAGCACCCTTCAGTGAGGCAATTCTCCGAACTTCCATGTGGAATATCTAAGAAGTCTCTTTTTTGTGGACCTGTTTAATTTTCCTCTTGAGGGAGTTCTAGATGGTTATTTTCAGTAAGCCCATTCTTATAACAACCTTCCTTTCTGTCAGACTCTCCAAAATCGTGCATATGAGTGAGTACCTGACAATTGCCCCAAGGAAGCAACTTTATTTTACACCACAGCCGTTGCAAAAAACAGTCTAAAACTATAGATAATGAGCTTAATATAACAGCAGCTTTTGTTTGTGTCCTTCTTCTTCTTGCTTGTGCAAGAGGCACCATCCTTGGTAAAATTCATGCTAAATCTGGACTCGCTCTCTATTTGTCTGGAAACAACAAAACCCACCCTTTTTCCATGCTGATGCACTGGTTTTAGTTTTTATCTGGGAATTCTGATGACTCGCCAGGGTCCTGTGGTAATTTGAGATGGAGTTAAAATGGACACTTCAAAGCATCCTGTGTTGGTCATCCTGTGCATTTGAGATGGCTGAAAACAGGCAAAAAAAACCTAAAAAAAACTCTGTGTCCAGCAGATTTTGAGCTACAGCTCTACCCCTGGTATAAGTGTGAATATTTGTCACAGAACTGTGGGACTGTTTTTCACATGAAAGAGGAACCCAGGTGTGTTGAGCAGGAATCAGGTGGGTGTGCTACAAGGTCAGGAGGCTGGGAGCAGCAAATTGGTTACTAATAAAAATACGAGTCTTTCTTGCCCTCCTTAGGGGTCACTTTGCTGTGCTGCATAGGAAATAAATAATACAGGTGACCTAGAAATGTGTATATGTATTTTATTTGATTTTTTTTTTAACCAAAAAACCATCTTCAGATAAGTGGAGGGAGGAAGGCATATGCCCAGGCCAGGGATGTGTTAATTCCTTGCTCTGCTGCTCTGGCTAAGAAAAGTTTTGAAGCATCTGTTTTTTGATATTTGAGAGGTTACAGTATTTTGCAGGCTCTTCGGTCCTCTGAAGCCTATGCTTGTTTCCTCCACCTGGCAGAATGCAAGAACATTGTTATGTTTGGGTTGTGTTCTGCTCTTGGGGAGGCTGTTTTCCTAAGTTTTGGAGGTATCTTTTGCTGCCAATAGCTGCAAGTTTAAATGTAAATGAATAGAATATTATTATGAGGAGTAAATAGACAGACCAAGGCTACTGTAAAAATCACCTTTTGTCATGATTACCGCATGGTCCTGAATCCTTCATCTCCAAATAAAAAGGTTCAGCAAGGATGATGAAGATATCAAAGGCATGGAATGGCTGTTGTGTAAAAGGAGATAACTAAACTTTGTCTCTTCAGCATGAGGGCAGAAATGATTGTGAGGGGGCAAGCACGTGAGAGGAAACGTTGTGGAGATTTGGGAGTTTTTGCATAGTCAGAGAAAGATGCTGTATCCAGCCTTCCTCACGTCAAAAAAGCCCCAAGAAGCACAACCTTATAAAGGTATTCTTTTCTTTTGGTGGTAGTTATGCTGTGTAATTCCTGGTGGTCGGGATGTTCTGGAAGATGAGATGTTCAAGATATCCAAGGCTGGATAAACCCAATTACTATTAAAGATATGTCTCCTGGCTCAGTGGAACAGTTATTAAAGCATTTTTGGAGGAATCCCGCTGGCTGGGCTGAAGGAGCCCAGTGGGCACCAGGTGCGCGTCCCTGCTCTAGAGCAGGGCCATCCCAGAGCACAGGGCACGCACTGTGTGCACACATCTTCTGCCCACCCCAGGCAGGAGAGCCCAGAGCCTCTCTGCACATGTGCCTCAGGGCCTGGCAAGTGGCAGGGCAGAAGTTTGTGCTCTGTGCAGGGGGAATTGCTGGGCTCAGTCCCTGCCCGTGGCTCTGGTGGCCATTGCTGGGCTCCTCAGAGCAGAGCCTGGGCCCTGCTCAGAGGCCCTCCCCTGCACACATGGACACCCACGGCTGAGGGCCCCCTCTCAGCTGGGGCTCCTGTCCAGCCTCAACAGCTGCCCCAGCTCCCTCAGCCTCTCCTGGGCACGCAGATGCTCCCAGGCCCTTCCTCAAGCTCTGTGCAGCCTCTGCTGGCCCCGCTCCCAGGAGGCTCCCTGTCCCTGCTGTGCTCAGGATCCGAGCTGCACACACACTCCAGAGGTGCCTCCAGGGCTGGGGCACAGGGCACATCCCTCCTGAACCTGCTGGGAATGCTCTTCCTTCTGCCCCCAGGACCCATTGGCCTTCTTGCCCTAGCCCAGCACACTCTGCTGGCTCATGGACAGCTCGTGTCCCCAGCACCCCCAGGACACTCTGCTGGCCAGGACAGCTCGGTGTCCCCCTCACCCAGCCCATCTTGCTGCTCAGGGACAAGCTCGATGTCCCCCAGGTCCTTCCCCATCAGAGCTGCTCCAGCAAGGAAACTCCCAGCCTTTGGCTGGTGCCTGGGGTTGTTCCTTCCCAGGTGCAGGACCTGCTTTCCCCTTGTTGAAAAAGGTATCACTTACTGTGTTAAACTTTTTGTAGACACACGGAACTTCCTTTTGTAAGCAGGTCAGAAATAACACCCAGCTGTTGTGTAGCTGTGTACCACAGGGGTGACAACCTGGAGTGGCGGATGAAATGTGGGATTTCTTGGCTTCCATGCTATTCCCTACTTTTGCTAGATAATGGGAAGCAGACAAGGAATAGCAAATTATTCAGGTGATAAAAAGCTGGTGTTTAGGAGCAGATGATAGCAGCAGTTGTCTTGGCTGATTGGGCTGTGTTCCTTTCCCGAAATTCTGCAGTCTGGAGCATGCATGGAGCGGGTGGGTTGGGGTGGCAGTGTGCCAGCTGGTGTGCTGGGGCAGTGATGGGGTTACTCTGGTGCACTGGAAACAGATGGGCTCCAGCATTTCTCTGCACACTGAATTCCCAGCCTGACACAATGTTTGGGTAGGGCTGGAATGCTGGGATTGCACCTTCACCCAGGCAGGGCGAAGGTTCCTTACGCTGCACGGCACTTTTTACTACATGCAGGGGGGCTGCTTGGCTGCCATATGGAGGGACTGAATTTCCCTGGAGATTTTGATGTTCAGCAGCGTGTGGGTGTTAGGAGGCTTTGGGAGGTGGAGGAGGATGGAGTTGGAATAATGTCCTTTGAATCAGAGCTGTTTTGATCTTCTAGAAAGAAACTGGCTGCTGTAAAAGGAGGGGAGAAGTCCTCAGACATTGGACTACTCTAGGATTTTGTGCAAAGACTTGGAGCAGGAACTGTAAGAATTGATCTTGGTCTGAGTGGGGTAGAAAGCCAAGTGTGAGTGAACATGTGTGGAGTCACTGACATACTGCACACGTGTTCAACAGCCATACCTTGAAAATGGAAAGATTCTTGGTTCAGTGAGCTCCAGACCAAGGCGTGGGCTTGGTGACCTGTGTGATAACTCGGGGAGTAAATTCCCAGTGATTTATCCCTCTTCTGATCTCTCTTGAACTCTGACTGCTTCTGTCTGTTGCTGTCAGGTGGCTGCCCCTGTATTTATGAGCGAGGTGGAAACTACTGACCTGCTTTGCCTCCTCTGAAAGGCAAGTGATAGCTCTCTCTGAGATGGCAAGGGCGATATTTCTGCATGTGCTTGGACTAAATTTACTGTAGGGAACTGAAAAGTGTAGATGGTGACGACTGCTGGAAGGAAAAGCGTGTATTTACTGCTCGGTGGCAATAGATTTATAGACAGATAGTTTGGTTTATAGATAAATATTGTTGCCTCTATTTCTGTAGCCATAAGCAGTAGATTTTAAAGCCTAAACTTTGCTATAATCTAGGGACCTTTTTACATTTTTTTTTCCCCTATCCCATCTGCCGAGTTCTTCACTGGCGGCTGCGGTGTCACGTGTCGCCAGGAGAGCCAAGAGAAGTGACGCATCCCGGTATCCCATGGTAACTCTCCTTTTCCTTCGTTTTTAGCTCGTTTGCTTTGCTCCCAGATAGAATAACCTGTCTGTGGGATTAGATTGGCTCTGCTCAGTCACAGGTGAAAGTGAGGTTACAGGGTTTTCACTCCTGAAAACGGTTTGCAGTCGGTGACCCAAATTGCCCTCTGAAAGGGAAAATCAAAGAGCACAACAAATCACAAGGCAGTAACTCTGCTCCAAACCAGCACCAGCCCCCAGCAAGCCCAGAAATCCCCAAGTTCCCCACCCAACGATGTGCATCGGTGGGAGTTTAACTCTTTGTTCGCCGTTCAGGATATTGAGTATTCTCTTGTCTGAGAAGTTTCTGCAAACCACAGGAGGCTAGCCTGCGAGTGAGGCACAATTCTCACCAAAGCTAAATTTACAGTTCAGGTTTTGCAGTTCACACAGGTTTTGCTGCTAGAAATTTGTTAGGTGAGGCTTGCTTTCCGCCACCCCCCCACTTCTTCATTATCCCCATCAGTTGTTTTTAATCTCTGGTTGCTGTATGCAGTTACTGCCTGCATTTTTGTTAGAAAGACCCTACTTATCCACAAAGAAAAACTCATGGGTTTGCATCCAGATATGCTGATGTTTTTTAGAATTCTGATTATTTTTTGAAAAAAAAAATCATTTAATTATAGAATCATTAAATGGCTTGGGTTGGAAGGGACATTAAAGCCCACCTTGTTCCACCCCTGCCATGGCAGGGACTCCTTCCACTATCCCAGGCTGCTCCAAGCCCCATACAACCTGGCCTTGGACACTTCCAGGGATCCAAGGGCAACCACAGCTTCTCTGGGCACCCTGTGCCAGGGCCTGCCCACCCTCCCAAGGGTACAATTAATTGAAAGCTATTTTCTCCTCTATGTCTGTATATCCACTGTAACTTTATTATATTAAATCAGCCATGGTATCACTTGCTCAGCCTGAAACTCGAGGCTGCAAATGGAGTATCTCCTCACCAGGTGTAAACAGTGAGTGGAGCCCTTGCAGTGAGAGACCTCAAACCTGTTCTTGCATCCTGTTTCCAAACTCTCCTGTGTCTGTTTTCTGTGTGCACTGAAGCACAGCTAAAGCAATGTGTGTCTGGTTTAGCTCTGCCCTACCAACTGGATTTTTGCTTTAGGGCACAGCTTTCACAAACCCAACTTGTCCTCAGGGAGGAAGAAGAAAAGGCTGGTTTTGCTCACGAATAGTCCCGGTGTAGTGGAGGAGTCGGTGGTGAAGTTTTTCACTGTGCCAGGATTTGCATTTGCTGTTGCCACAGCTACAAGTGAGCTCACAGCATTTCAGTCCCTCAGCCAGGGACGAGCAGGAGTTTTCAGAGGAAGGCACCAGTGCACCCAGATGACTCATTCTGGTGTGTCCAAGGGCTGGGGAATCACTTCTTGAATGGGAGAGGATGCCGTGGTGTGAGGGGGAGGAGGAGGCAGGAGATGTAGTCTGAGCAATTTGGGGCTGCCTGGATTTGGGGCATGAGCTGGGTGATGTGAGCTGGGAACAGGCTGCTGAGCTGTCACCTGATGCACAACATCCCTGCGGGCACCTGGATGTTGGGAAGTATCCCAGAACTTCTCTGATGTGCTTCCTCTGGCTTTGCTCCAAGCAGGTATTTAGTACAAATCTCTCTTCTCGTTCCTAACGGGACTGAATTCCCTTCTGTTCCATTTCAGTTCCAGGCAGTCCATCGTGCTGTCCCGGGTTTGCATGGGGACTGCTGCTGCCTGGGTAAATCCAAACAATAGCCTGCTTGTGGCAGCTGAAAGTGGTGCTGAAAAAAAAAAAATCCCTCTTCTGTAATTGCAGAAAAACAACAAGCCTGTGTGCAGCAGGAAGCAGCAAGACTCTATTAACTCATACTTTTAATTTTTTTCCTGGTGTCTTCTGTGCAGTCTGTGGTGATATAAGCATAAATTGCTGAGGAAAAGTCTTTGGCCTGTTATTTAGTTACTGATTGCTTGCATGGCAGGGGGTTGGGAGGTTAAGGTCTCTTCTAACCCAAACCATTCCATGATTCTGCAGTTTGGGTAAATGTCAGAGGATGGTTACCCTATATCCAGAGATTTGCCATTGTAACCATTGTAAGTAAGTGTGGAGTGTTTAATAAGGCGATAATTGGATGTCTGCCTACATCTAGGTAAGATTTAAATACTTTGGGCTGTCTTGCTTTCAGCTTCTTGTTCCCAACAAAAACCTGGCCGGCTGGTGCCTTTCACCTCCAGGATTGCCTGCTGCTTTTGTTATCAGTGTTTCATAAGCTGTCTGCAATGGCCTTTTCCTGCCGATTCTTACCCTTGGAATGGTTAACAAGAAGCTATTTCCTCTGTGTTATCATATGCAAAGTACTACTGTGACACTGCTAAAAAGTCTTAGACCTGTTGTGTGAGGCAGAGGTTGCAGGGACAGAAAAGCTGGGAATGAGGGAGAACTGTGATATGTGGCCAGCTCAGTTAATCCAGGGGTCTGAAACTAAAGGGAGGAGCTGAATCAGAAGTGTTGTGAGCAGTTGTGTGACATTTTTTCCCCAACAAACAGCTGTACCATGTCACACAGGTCACTTCACTGGCATCCTGTCTATCGACCTTGGGCTCATTTAAAGATTTCGTTATTGCACTTGGTTGGTGCTGTTGAAGTTTTGAATTTCTGTGTTTGAAAGTGCTTTTGTATTGATGATGTGCCTTTTTTTGCTGTGTTGGAGGCCTTTTCGTATTTTTGTAGCTATGGGTATGTAGGTTTATGAATTAAAAAAAACAAGGGAGGGGGAGAACCCTCCAAACAAAGCCCTGCTGTGACCTCCGGAATCAAACTGCAGCTCTGACACAGAGGGAGGACAAGGGTGTAGGTCAGCACAGATACAAAGTGAAGTCTCCAGAGGATGTCTTTGGACAGGCAGGATCGATGATACCTGCAGAGAACAGTGCCTTTTCTGATCTACAGGTCAAGGACAGGGGCATCTCCAGGCTTCACTTTGTGTGCACGCTGGAATAGACTTGGTATAGAGGAATTCAGCTTGTATTTGACAAAGGAATGCCGGGTCCCACAGCAGGTGGAACAAAACAAGCAGCAGATCAAAATGAAGGGCCATTGGCCACCGAAGGTATAGGAAAGTGAATTTTTCAGCTTGTAGGAGCCCCATCAGCGTGTGAGAGCTTGTGGGGTGGAGAGGGAAGCTAAACAGCTAAATTACAGATTTGTTACTTGGATTGATGATAAAATGGAAGAAGACTGTAGGCTATAATACACCCAGGAGTGACAGAATTGTGAGACACAGGAATACTGCTTCTCACTGCTTTTTTTTTTGGATGAGGCTGCCCAAGGAATAAAGGTCAGAATTACTGGGGAAAGCCTTTTGGCACCAGCACGGTGCTGTCTGCAAGTGAAGTTTATCCCTGCAGGCAGCTGCTCGCCCCAGGGATTGGCCAGTTTTGGCTTTTGTTGTTTGGTTGTTTTTTGGTTTGTTTTTTTTCTTTTCTTAGTAACTCTCCAAAACACACTGCAGCATGTCAGGTTGCACCTAAGGGATTACCTTTGTGGGCAGGAGAATAAAGAAGAACAGAGCTGTTGTCCTAGAGATCTGCATTTGTGCTTCTGTCTGGAGATTTTGGGTTAGTTGTGGTCCCTGTGCCACTGTGATGAGCCTCTGCAGGTGACACCAACTTCAGTCTGGCCTGAGCTGCTGCTTTCACTCTTGTCCACAAGGATTTTGTGGTCTGTTCCTCTGGCCAAAGCCAAAGGAGTGGGTTTGGGCACGAAAAAAGTATTGTGGAACCATGACAGCATATCTGGTTTGGATGCATAAAGATGCAATTATGGCTTGAGAAAAGTGTTTTGAAGACTTCTGGAGAGTTTGGATGGATGGAAGAGTTCTGCAGGATCCAACAGAGCCTGGGCAAGTGTTTGCCCAGAGTGTATGGGCACAAGGTATTCATGTGTTCCTCGAGTCCCTTTCACCATGAAAAGGTGAATTAAAAAGGGGTTTCTGCTGCCCAGTGGGTTCTGGTGAGGTATTTATGTTGGACGGTATTGCTTCCCATGGGAATCCGTGTCCCTTCCTTTCTAAGAGGCTTGTTTTGATCTGACACCGTGGTGAGATTTAGTGCTTCTAGTACAAGAAATTAAACAGAGGTTTAAAAATAAAAATATCCCACTTACCCTACCCCCAAATCTCAGAATGACTTTTCAACCAGCACAGGCAGGAGAGAATCCCTGTGTGGATTATTTTCTCTCTTGGGTTTTGATCTTGTTTTTTTTATTGGCCCTAAAAGTGTCCAGAGGTTAAAATTAGAATAATAAATATTTACAAGGAAATTTTCTACGGTCAGCTTTCATTTAACACTGAAAGCCCTGGAAAGCCTGGTCTATTTTGGGATGCTGAAGACAAAGTAAGTTTTTTCCTGTTTTATTTAAGAGCTGCATGATGGATGTGGAAGCTTGAATTTTCCTTTATTTAGTAGTGTACCAAAACCAGTCTTTGCTGTGTAAACAAAGGGTCACATTCATTACAGCAAGAGCAAGTAAGCAAGGGCAGTGACTTAGAGGGGGAATATCATGGTATTGCAAGTGTTTAATGAATCATAGAGGTCTTTGGTGCCAAAATCTTCCTGAATTTGTAACATATTGTCCACACAAACTCCTGCAGCTTTTCTTAGGCAGGAGGGAGAACTGCCGTGTCCATTCCTGTCACACTGTCCTGTTACATGGTGGTACACTGTGTGTTTGGGGAAGGAACACTGTTCCTTTTGTCACCATATGAACGATCCTAAACTTTACTGGGCTTCCTGTTGGCTGAGGCTATGATGAAAACCCTGGCTGTGTGGTGTTGGGTTTATGGTTGGTCATCATTCATGCCCTCAGTGTGGATGTGAGGATGTTCCCTGTGCTTCACTTCCTGCTTTTTAGATTCAGGATCACTCCAAAAATACATCTTGGCTATGTAGCTGCCTCAGGTGATACCCAGGCTCCAGATCTGCTCCTATGGGGCAGGATGGAGTCCTGGCTGTCTCTGGATTGATGTGCAATTTCCATATATAATTATTTCTCTTCATGTGTGTGTGCCTGTGTTTTTATTTCTCTGGTTCCCTGAAACTTTGGCCAATTGTTCCTTATTCTGCCAGCAGCATCCCAGGATCCTTGGGGTCGATCTCACAGCAATGTGCTGGACATGCAGCATCCCTGATTCCCCGTTGGCTTGGTTTGTTCTGGGTTTCAATGCCAGGTACAACCTGCTGGTACCTTCCAGCTCTGACTCTTACAGAGGAGCCACTTTCCTCCAGCAGGGTAACGCAGAGACAGGGCTGGTGAAGCTTTGCTGGCAGTGAGGAGCTGAGTTGGGCTGTAATTAGCATCCTCTCTTTTCCCCTGCAAGCCCAGAGTAGTTCTTCCTGTGTTTAGTTGGTTCTGCTTTGTGGGGTTTAATTCAGTATGAAACAGTAGCTCACACTGCCCAGGAGAACAGTCCCCTATAAATGTTTGTTGTGGGTTTGTTGTGTGCCCTGAGTGCTGCAAGTATAAGGCAAGTCCTCAGCCTCCCCAGGAGGAGCTGCTTTGATGTTTGAAGATGCTGGTCCAGTCTTCATGTTCATAGCTGCAGGAATTTTAAAGACAAAACTGTGAGCTGAGAATCTGAGCTCCTGTGCAGATCTTTGCAGGGAATGTCTGTTGTTTTGGGGCTGCCTCTTTGTGCACCTTCTCATGGAATCCCAGAAGAGTTAAAAGGGACCTTAAACCACATCCAATGCCACCCCTGTCAACCAGTGGACAACTTCCACTATCCCAGGCTGCTCCAAGCCCCCTCCAACCTGGTCTTAGACACTTCCAGGGATCCAAGGGCAGCCACAGCTTCTCTGGGCACCCTGTGCCAGGGCCTGCCCACCCTCCCAGGGAACAATTTCTTCCCAATATCCCATCTATCCCTGCCCTCTGGCAGTGGGAAGCCATTCCCCTTGTCTTGTCACTCCAATTCCTGATGCAGGGCTCCTCTCCAGCTTCCCTCTTTCCCTTCAGATCCTGGAAGGAGCTGTGAGGTCTTCACACAACCTTCTCTTCTCCAGGCTGAACATCCCAGCTCTCCCAGCCTGGCCCCACAGAGGAGGTGCTCCAGTCCCCTCAGGAGCTTGGTGGCCTCCCCTGGACTCTCTCCAGCAGCTCCAGGTCCCTCCTGTGCTGGGCCCCAGGGCTGGGGCAGCTCTGCAGGTGGGGTCTCACCTGAGCACAAGGCAGAGGGGCAGAATCCCCCCCTCCCCTGCTGCCCACGCTGGGGGCTCAGCCCAGGGCATGGGGGGGTTCTGGGTCCCAGCTCTCACCCACAGCACCCCCAGGTCCTTCTCCAGGGCTGCTCTGAAACACTTCCCTGCCCAAACTTTCACGTTTCCACTAGAATCCAGCTTGGTAGCTGCAAGTGGAACAGTCCACAAAAACCTTTCCCAGCTCCTGGATGAAACCATGGTATGGCTTAGGGCCATGAACCTTGCCAGAAAATGTACCTGCTTGGGGCAGGGGCTGGGCCAGCTAACCCCAGAAGTCCCTTGTAACGTGGGGCATCTGGAGTCTTGGTGACACCAGGCTGTCACTGGGAAACACCCATGGCAAGAAGCCAGAACCATGGATGGCCTTAAATCCCTGTGAACCAATCCTTGCAGGGAGTCAGTCTAAAACTGCAGTGGTGCCTTTTTTTTTTCTTTTTGTTGTGTGAAGAAACCTCAAGTGCCCTGGCCCCAGCTGTGCCAGCTGCCACTACAGCAGAGCCCAGCTGGGCTCTCCCTGTCTGTGTTTAGTCCCCAGTATATTTGCAAAGAGAGGAGAAGGAAGAGGAGGTGTGCTAAACTAAGCAAGGCAAATGTGCTGGCAGTGAAATACGTTTTATTGGGAACTTTTGGACAAAAAACTGGATATTGCATGGAGTCTTCCCTGTCTCCCCTTTTTAGGGTGAAATATGGATAGGTAAGATCAATTTTGTACTTCCCCCTGTTGCTGATGGCTTGCACTTGGCTTCTTTTTGCCAGACCACCTCCAGCTGAGGGAACAGGCAATGTTGGAGATTTAAAGAAATTACAGCTTTAATTTATCTCTTGGCCTTAAAATAAAAAACATTAGTATTTCTGTTGTTTTACACCAGCAAGAAGTAGTTACCTGCTAAGTTAATGAAGATTTTGGCTCGTAAACCTAAATGATTTCCATGTCTGACTCTTCTTGCTTTGTTATAATAGAGGATAATTATCATCTGGTTTTTAGAGGTGTAACAGAGCATTTGTGGGGCTGAGAGCTTTAATTTTTTAAAGCATTAATCCCAATGGTGATGTTTGAGAAAAAAAAAGAAAAAGGCAAAAGGGAAGCAAAACTTGAAGGAGGTGGAGACTGTAAGGGATTGTTACGGAATGTGAGTGATGAAACACCACCTAGACTGGTCTGTTCCCGGTGCCTGTCCCTGACCCCTGTGCCACATTAGAGAAAGCAGAAGTGGAGTCAGACCACAGCCAAGGCAAGTTAGCAAGGGCTGGGAACTGAATCTCGACCTCAGGAGTGAGATAGGGTACATGTGAGTTGTTTCTGCTGAGCTGAGGTGCGACCTTTCAGTGCTGTGACATTGTGGGACTGTGCCTTAGACAGGGCCGAGGTGCTGCTGCTGAACTCCTGTGCTTATCATAAATGATATCCAGGGTGTGAGAGTGAACTGGCTGAAGGCTCCCGGGATCACAGCCTGGCTGAGCTTGGTATGGACCTCTAGAAGGTCACCTTGTCAAGCAGGGTCACCCAGAGCTGCTTGTCCAGGGCCGTTTGCCAGACTCTCTCCAGTGTGTCCATGTGTCTTTCCCACTGAGCAGTGCAGAACTGGGCCCAGCACTTTAGGAATGGTGTCACCTGTGCTGAGTAGAGGGGAAGGGTCACTCTTTTGATGCAGCCCAGGATGCTGGTGGCTTTTTTTGCTGGGAGGCTGTATTGTATTGCTGGCTCCTGGCAGCTTGTTGTCCTCCAGACTCACAGGTCCTGCTTGCAGAGCTGTTCCCAGTCTGTCAGCTCCCAGCTTGCGCTGGCTTCTGAGGTCACTCTCCCACAGGTGAAGGAAGGACTCTGCCTTTCCTTTGCTTGAACACCGTGAGGCTCCTGCCTACCCTCCTGGCTGCCCTCCTCCAGCCTTCTAGAGTTCATCCAAGTGGCAATGTGACCCTTAGTTATTGTGTCACCAGCAAAGAGCCGAGGGCACGCTCTGTGCATCCTCTGGGTTATTGAAAGAGGTTAAACGATTTTGGCTCTCGTATCAACCTGTGGGAAGCGTCTGACCTCCAACTGGACTTTGTGCCTCTGACACCTCCCTGCTGGGCCTGGCCATTTGGCCACTTTTCCACCCACCTCCCTGGCCTCCTGACTGCTCCATACTTAGCCAGCTCATCTGAGGGTGTGAGAAGAGCCAGTGTTGAAAGTCTTGCAAAGCCAAGACAGACAACATCCTCTGCACTCCCTTTATCCACTGAGATTGTTTCATCCTAGGAGGTCAGGCTGGTGAAACAGGATTTTTTGCCCTTCTGATGTCTATGCTGACCACTCCTGATCACCCTCTTGTCCTTCAGGTAACTGGAAATGGTTTCCAAAGTTCATCAAGTGTGGCTTCACAGTGACAGCAGCCAGCTCCCTCAGTATTTGTGGATCCATCCCACCAGGTCCCATGGGATGAAGTATGTCCAGCCTACTGTCCCCTAAAGCTGATTCTCCTGCTAAAGAAAAGTCTTCCTTGTCTGGATTTCCCCTTTGCCCTCAGGAGCCTGCAGTTCCTGAAGGTTGGCCTCACTGGCACCCTTCACATCCCTTGCCAGATTCAATTCCAGATGTGTTTTGGCTCTCTTAGCCACATCAGTGTTCCCAGATTCCTCCTGGATCACCTGCCCCTGCAGGATCA
>CM031862.1:32036118-32050787 GCA_018697195.1 Certhia americana | reverse complement strand
CCCCTGCAGGATCAGTGTTCCCAGATTCCTCCTGGATCACCTGCCCCAGCTCTGCTCATTGCACTCGGCTCTGATCAGGAGCTCCATGCTCCTCCACGGGGGCCTTCTGCCCCCTCAGCTCTCTCAGCTGCTTGTTGGGATGGACTGTCCTTCAGCCTGGAGCAGGTGGTCCTTTTTATCCATCAGCTCTTTTGGGTCCCTTTTCTCCCCAAGCCCATGGGATTCTTCAGGCACACTCCTGACAATGATGCCAGAGTCTGTTCTCTTCAAGTCCAGGGCTGCGATGCAGCTTTTTCCCTCAGCTCCTTCCTTTGATGGTTCTGAACTCCATGGTCAGTGCAGCCAGAGGTGAACAGACCTTCACATCCCTGAGCAGTTCTTGCCTGTCTGTAAGGATGAGATGCACTCCCATGGGCAGGGACACTTTCCACGACCCCAGGGATCTCCAAGCCCTGTCCAGCCTGGCCTGGGGCACTTCCAGGGATGCAGGGGCAGCCACAACTTCTGGACAATGGCCTGTGGAACCCTGTGGGCCCTTCTGTGCCTGTGTGCCCACCTTGGTGTGTGGGTGCAGGTGGCTTTCCTGGCGTTCATTTGGACGTGTGTGAGAGCTCCAGGCTGGCAGCAGAAATAGCACAGCTCCTGGCAAAACCCCGGGATATGTGAGAACCTCCCTGTCTTACTGGATGGATGCAATATTACTCTTGGATCGTTCAGCCCGGCTGTGGTGTCCGAGTCGAGGCTGTGCGTGTAGCTTTAGGAAAATAAAGGCTTTATTTCTGTCTGATATTCTCCCCTACTTGCGTGTTTCCTAATGTATCCAGTCTCTCCAGAAGGGCTGTCTTTTCCCTCCTTCTCCTCTGCCTATTTATATCCGCGGTGACGTTGCAGGAGTGTTTGCTTTGGAAGATATCTCTCCGTCTGAGCCAAACTGAAAGCAAACCTGCAGGAGAAAGCATTCCTTTCTTCTCCTCCTCGGGAGACGGAAGGCCTGGAGAGTCGTAGGAAATTATCACCTGAGAAGGACGGGGAGCCTGGGAAGGTAAACGCCTTTTTCTGTTTGACTAATGCAGTGACATATGCCCCCAAAACCCGTGAACTTCTCATTCCGGGGGGCGGAGGCGTGAAACTCCGGGGTGGTTTTTAGAAAGGAGCTGTGAAATGACTTGCTGAAAGCCTCCAGGCTCAGGACAATGGCTCTTTAATAATCCAGCGAGATTTGTCTCATCAGCTGCTTGCATGCACAGATTCACAGCTCAGGGATTGCTGTTCCCCCCTCATCAGGCGATGTACGGGGGTTTTTCCTTCTCCCCTGCTCCCCAAATGTTGTGATTGTACTGTGGATATGATTTCCTTACAGTAAAACTGAATTTCACCTTATCTGTTGCTTTCTAAGCCCTTCGGAGCCTTGGCTCTGAGACTTCCCAAGCCTTTCTGTTTTAATTGTGCTTGGTCTGAATCTAAAATAAGGAATTTGGATGATAGTTGTATAAAGGTGTAAACTGAATAGTCTGTATTGTGTTTGTAGGGTAGTTTGCAAAATAAGGGCATTTACTTTTTGTTAAGGCCAGGTTTTCTGACGTCTGAAGCTGCATTTGCTACTTTTTGCTGCTTGTGAGCTATAGAAGACACAGAAAGTAACACTTGAAGGTTTTGAAGTGCTCACTGTGAAGCTGAGCATATTTGAGTCCTGTTTTTCTGCAAAGTGCCAGTCCCTGAGCAAATATAACAGGCCAGCATAAATAAACAGCCAAGAAAGCAAGTCTGCCTCTCTAGAAAGTTGAAGTACTTACCTTCACCATTTTACTCCTTATTAGATATTTTTAACTCCTAACCAAACTTCATTTTTGTGACCTGTAATTGCAGGGGTAAAGTCTCTGACAGTGATTTTTAGGAAACACAGCAGACAGTGGAAGTTCTGTGGAAATGTTCTGGATTGGAGCTCTTTGGTGTGGATGGGGGAGAAATGGAGCTATTCTTGCTTTAGGAAATTGTGGGTGCAGCACAATAGTACCCAAATGAGGTCAACCTTTGGGAGCAGTTACAGGTCCTTAAAAAATAGCAGGGCATGGTGGCGTCCCCAGTTTGAGCTACACATCTACCCCACTTAACTCCTGTGGAATCAGCTCTGGGATAACCTTGGGTAATCCACTGGGAATAACCAGGAGGCAGCAGAGTATCACGGAATCATGGAATGGTTTGGGTTGGAAGGGACCTTGAAGATCATCCAGTGCCACCCCTGTCACGGGCAGGGACACCTTCCACTAGCCCAGGCTGCTTCAAACCCCATCCAACCTGGCCTTGGACACTTCCAGGGATCCAGGGGCAGCCACAGCTTCTCTGGGCACCCTGTGCCAGGGCCTGCCCACCCTCCCAGGGAACAATTCCTTCCCAATATCCCATCTATCCCTGCCCTCTGGCAGTGGGAAGCCATTCTCTGTGTCCTGTCCTTCCATTCCTTGTCCCCAGTCCTTCTCCAGCTCTCTTGGAGCCCCTTTAGGCCCTGGCAGGGACTCTGAGGTCTCCAGGGAGCCTTCTCCTTTCCAGGTAAGTACCCCTAGCTCTCCCAGCCTGGCCCCAGAGCAGAGGGGCTCCAGCCCTTGGAGCCATCTCCATGGCCTCCTCTGGATTCACTCCAGCAGCTCCAGGTCTTTCTGCTGTTGGTATCAAGAAATGAGTCCCATTGTCTGTGCTCCTGGAGAGGGGTTTTTGATGCTTTGGGGTTTGAAAACACAAACATAATCTGTGTGTTGTGACTGGTGTCAAGAACAGAAATGCAAGTGCCAGCACAGTAAATGCCAGCCAAAATAAACGTGATGAATGCCAGGGGAAAGGTATTTGGCCATGGCTTGATTTAGCTGCTCTGTGTATGCTGCAGCATAATATGTTTGTGTTGTAAATACAAGTTTAGTTTAATTAGTGTGTGATGAAGCCCAGACAGAGAAGGTTGCCCAGAGAAGCTGTGGCTGCCCCTGCATCCCTGGAAGTGGGCAAGGCTAGGTTGGATGAATCCTGGACCCACCTGGGATAGTGGAAGGTGTCCCTTCCCATGACAGGGATGACATGAGATGATCTTTAAAGTCCCTTCCAATCTAAACCATTCCATGATTTTATGCCTTTTGTGGTCAAAACTGCTGAGACTTAGGTTAGATGGGAGCAGGATGAAGTTCCCTCAGGTCCCTGTTCAAGTTCTTCTTTGGAATTGTAGCGAGCAACACATCATTCAGGTGCTTTTAGAAAAGTGTCCCTATAAGAAATATGAGTTGGGATTTCATTGAATGCTGATTTTTTTAGGGGATATTTATGCCTGAAAGCAGAATTTTAATGGTCCTGGTAGAAGGACCAGGCTGTTATTTTTCATGCTTACACAGAGCTTATGCTTGAATGTCTTTTAAGAATAAATTGGGCTGGAGGTCAAGGTTATAAAAATAAGGTCCAGCAGGCCAAGTTTTTATTTCATTTTGATCATTGGTGGAGATAAAAGTACAGTTAGATTTTATCTGAGTGACACCAAAAGCAGCCTTTGCTTGTGGTGGCATTTTTGCTGCCTGTTCTTTTTTGTAGGGTGAGATAAGGGGACATGTAAACACACTTTGCCTGTAAACCCTTTAAGCCTTTGGGATTAGTGGCTCTGGCTTCCTGAGCATAATTTGTTCTTTCCAGCTCTTAATTAAGGTCATCCTTAAAACCCAGGTGAACTTGTGGCCAGGGAAGTCACAAGAAGGAGGATGAGAGTTGCAGTGATGGAATTGCACAGCTCACCGGTGTGTAAAGCCCTGACACAGGATACTGGGAATACAACTCCCTGCAGCCCTCACAAACAACTCCTTATCACTCCTGACATGTTGTTCCCTTTGCCCTTGGGGCAGAGGAAGTGTATTTTCCAGTATTAATCCACATCATGCTTATTAATGAGAAAGGTATTGGATAGGTAGGGATGTCAGGGCCGTTTAACCTGTGCATATTGACTGCCAGCTCCCTAGGGAAAAATGGGGAACTGGAGGCCAGGATGAATTGATCATGTGTGTTTTATTTTCAGACTCTTTGAGTGGAGTGTCTGTCGTTCTGGGTCCGCTGCCTGGCTGTGAGGGAGATGCTCCTGGCAGGAGCAGCAGGTGTAGGTCGGGTGTTTGGGATATCTCGCTAAAGAGCCTCAATTGCATGGATTTCTCACTGCTTTGTGCTCAGTGTGGCTGTGTCGTTGGAACAAACACTCAGGATGTGGAGACAGGGTTGATTTATCTTTAACAGGAAAAAGCCCCCTCCACACCCATGAACCCTGCTGTTAACCTCTAGCACCAAGCATCATCCTGTATTAACTCTTGTTTTGATTTTGGGGTGGATTTATTTTTGGTTGATTGTTTTGAAATGTTTATTTTGCTTGATGTGTCTAAGGCCTTAAAGAAGACAGAGCACCTGATAGTGCCAAACTGCTGGTGTACAAACCAGCAGCCTTGTCTCAAGGTATGGGGCAAGCAGCAAACTTTTGATGAAAAAATCAGTATGACACCAGCCCGTGTCCCATTACAGTATTTGGTGAGGAGACAATCTGTAACAGAGGCCTTTGGGTTGAAATTTTGGGTTTGGAAGAGATTAGAAGCAAATTGGAATTCTGAAACAGTGACTTCTTTAACCAGAGGTTTTTAACCCACCTGCATGATGAGACTTCTGGGGGAGCAGAATAAGTGGATCCTAGTGTAGGAGTGGCACTTCCCTAGCTGGATGTGGGATGCAGTCACATGGGAATGATACCCTGCCCTGTGAAAAATGTCCTTATTGTTGAGGGTGGGGGTTAAAAAGGGTGTCTTGTTTCTATTTTTCTCTTTTATGGAAAGCTTTGCTCTTCCAGGCTCAAAAGGCACCTCAGTGGTATTAAATTCTTGCTTTGACCTGGATGTGTGATAGCACATGCCCTGGATGAAATTGCCATTCCAGAGTGTTTTCCCTGCAGGGGTGCTAGGTGTTCAGCTCTGCAGAGCCACTCCTGGGACGGTCCGTGTGTTTCTCCAAGGATCTAAAGGCCAAACACAGCCTTGAACCAAAAAGAACAGAAGGCTGAGCACACCCTAAAGCCCTGGGAAGCACACATGATGAGCAGAGTGAGGATTTTATCCATTTAGATTGGATGAGAACTTCAGGAGCTGCTTGGGCGATGAGTGGCACGGAGTGAAGACATTACTCCGTGAGATCCTGTATCCTGGTGAACCTCCAGGGATTTGGGATCCCACTGCTGCTCCTGCCATCCCTTTTAGAGTTCAGTGTGTGCACAAGTCCTTCAGAGCTGCCCCAATGGGTGCAGCCCCATGGCCAGGGGTTTGTAGGGAACTGGGAGAGGGCTGGGAGTGCCGGGATCAGGCTGAGCATCCCGGGTTGCAAAACTGTTGCGAGAGCAAAGGGCAACCACGTGTCCAAACACAGCAGCACGAGGTGTTTCTTAACTCCCTGCTGAAGGAGGAGCAGGAGGAGTTTCCTGCTGATTTTCCAGAGGATTCTGGTTTGCTGCCAGGGTTTAAAATACACTTTTGCTCTTGCATACGTGCTCGAGCACATGATGCTGAAATTGGAGAAATTCTGCTCAGGGAACTCAGTTCAACTCACAAGCAAGGCTGAGCTTTTTATAGGGAGAGAGGGAGAAGAGTGGTTTCCTGCGGACGTTGCTCTGTGAGTCACAGTTACATGACACAGCATTCCTCCCGGGAAACTTAATTGCTGGAACTGATGAGCACATCAGCGCTCTGGAATCTCCCTTTGTGTTAGCAAACACACCTAAGCACTTCACCTGCTGCTTCTGGAAGTAATTCTAGTAATATTTCAGAGATTTTAAACTCGGCTGCTTCATGTTTTTTGGTTCCTCTCAGAACCCCATTAAGGTAAATATTTTTAGTTTCAAAAGCAGCTGTCCATTATCAGCCTTCCACATAAGAAGTTGTAATGGCTGTTAATGCTGTAACACAGATGAAATAATAATTGCTGTTTTATTACATGTGTAATAATAAAGTTTCACATAACTTCTCTATGTGTTTTAATAGAAACAAAGGTCAGGGTAGCTTCAGAATGCTCCTGTAGCACATTTTTTTCTAATGTGTCAGTGACCAGGACAAGTTACTTGAAGGGACAGACCAAAAAAAAAAAAAAAGCTTTGAAGGTTTGTTTGGGATACGTGGGGTGGATGTAAGGGTTTACATTGCTTGTGTGAAGCCCTATGAACACATCACACAGTCACAGTGCTGTGCTGGCCCTGCTCAGGGACCTCGAGGGCCGTGTCCTGTCCTGGGCCCTCCTGTCCAGAGAGCCCTGGAGGGGCTGGAGCATGTCCAGGGAAGGGAACGGAGCTGGGGAAGGGGCTGGAGCCCCAGGAGGGGCTGAGGGAGCTGGAAAAGGGGCTCAGCCTGGAGCAAAGGAGGCTCAGGGGGCTCCTTGTGGCTCTGCACAACTCCCTGACAGGAGGGGACAGCCAGGGAGGGTCAGGCTCTGCTGCCAGGGAACAGGGACAGGACAAGGGGAAATGGCCTCAAGCTGTGCCAGGGGAGGCTCAGGTTGGACAGCAGGAGGAATTTGTCCCTGGAAAGGGTGCTCAGGCCTTGTCAGGGGCTGCCCAGGGAGGTTTGGAGTGCTCATTGCTGGAGGTGTGCAAGGCAGGGCTGGAGGTGGCACTCAGTGCTCTGGGCTGGGGACAAGGTGGGCACAGCTTGGACTCCAAGGGCTGGTAGGGCTTTTCCAGCCTCAGTGATCCTAGGATTCTGAGCAGTTTTTTCTTATTTGCCCGAGATTTTCGTTCCCACCCTCAGTGCTGGATTTAATCTGCTAATACACAATTCTTTTCTGAGGGAAAAACAGGGCTCAGCATAATCTGACCGTGTTTGATGTTCAGGCAGATTGAAGCTGTCAAGGCAAGGAAGGCCTTTCCCCAGGCCTTTGGAAGAACTTTCCAAATGCCCATGGTGCTTGAATGATCAAGACACATCAGCACTGGAGCTCCATAGCAGCCTTTTCTCCTCAGTGCCAGCAGTCAACCTCAAATTTGGTTTTTGTGTCACATTGCTGATGTTCTGGTGGGAAAGAAGCAACATATCTGTGGCCATCTCTGAGGCCATCTCTGTGGCCATCTCTGTTCTTCAGGTGTTTTTCAGGCGATTGTCACTCTCCTGTTGAAGCAGGATGGGGGAAGATGGAGGTGAAACAGCAACTGCCACTGAACTGAGAGCAGTACTCCCAGATATTCAGTCCTATAGAAAGAAAATGATGTCATCAGCTCAGGCAGTCCTCTCTTTCAGCCCTGAGGCTATATATGTCCTGGCTGGACTGTGTAGGAGAAAAAAAAATCCCTCCTTTGCAAATCCTGTGGAAAAGTTCCTTGTATTTCTTTTTTTTTGTTTAGGGCTTTACAGGGTGTTATGTTGTATCTGTCTGGACACATGTAGTATTTAAATGCACCATGGTTGAAAAGGTGTTCTCAAAGCTCACTTTTAATTTCTTGTAATACTTGTCCAACTATCTTCCCTTCTCTCTTCTGGCCCTACCTGACTCGTGGGAAAACAGGGCTGGCTTTGTTACGTGCCACCGAACTCACACAGGCCTGGATCATGGGGGGAAGAAAAATATCGCCAAGATAAGATCTGCTGGAGTAACACAAAAGCATTTCTGTCAAATATGAATGCATTTATTGTCAGGAGGGAGTTACTGAGTTGGCCTCTAGCCTCACCAGGTGACTTCTGCTGTCCTGAGAGTGGTGTGTGCACCCAAAGTAGACATGAGTGTCATCAGCATAACAAGGAGTCCTTGGCCTGTGGCATCTTCTAATTAGGCTGTAGATTCCTTATATATATTCTCAGGGGGAGGATTATACCGATTGAATTACGTCTAAGAAATCTTTAGGTGATGAGCAATGACCGTTTTCACTCCAGAATCCCTCCTGGAAAGCGGGGCCAGGTGGGGCAGATGCCATCTGTTGAGTGTTACAGAGCCCAGTTACTAAAAGACTGCTGGAAAAAAAGGGAGCCCACTGGTGCCTCGTTCTATGTCTCCTCACATTTTAAGTAAAATGGGCTGAGTTGGACTTGACCATGGGCCATTTTTAGGTGTCTAAACTTAGTGGAGAAACTGATGCTGAGCACATTTTTCCACTGGATACTTGGCTGTCTCCATGTGTTAGGAACAAGCACTGCTGGGCTATGTTCAGGTATGTGTATCTATTAAAAATCCCCAAAGCAGCTACTCCTTTAAAATACTTTTTTTTTTTTCTGTATGATAGGATGAGTGTGGAAGGATTTCTGGGTGCAGCTTCTGAAAATACTTTTTCCACCCTGTACTTCTTCGATGTGGCTCTGCAGATTCCTCGGTATGCCTGGCAACATGCTCCCTGACTCAGGATGGAGCTCAGAAAACTTGATGCTGCTATTCGTTACTGCCGGTGCTTATTTTTCAATTTCCACATTATTTCATCTGTGGAGTGAAAGCAGGCTACTTCCTACGCCTCTGACTTCACTCCTGGACAGTGTCTCTGTTGGATCCAGCAGCCAGCGGACTCCGGAGAGTCCGTGCTCTGCTGGAAAACATTGCCAGCACTGCTCATCCCATCAGTCTTCCCAACATGTGACTCAGCCTGCTTTGTGTTGTGGTTTTGTACTGAATTACAGCAACTCCCCGCTGTCCCAAGGCAGTGGCCAGCAGACATCCTCTGCTCCCTTTCACCTGGGATGCTTTCACTAGCCTTTCCCACTGGATACGCAGGCAGGAGGTCCTGTGTGCTTCCAGTCCTTGCTGTGTCCTTTGGAATAGAGGCTGGGTGCCAGCCCTCGGGGGCTGGTGATGCTGCCTGGCTAGGGACTACGCTGCTGGTGGCAGCAGTGGAATGGAGCCAGAAAATTCATGGAAAGCTTGGGGATTTGGTTGTTTTGCTTTGTGTTAGTGTGGTGGAACACGCCTCTTCTTTTTGGTGGAGGTTTTTTTTTCCCCCTTTGTAGGGTAGGATTTAACATCTGGTACTCATATATATTGGAAAAAAGGAATCCTTCCTCCCTACAGTGACTTTCTCAGCTTTCAAAAGTGACACTTAATGAAAGCGTTCCATGCGTACAATAGGAATCAGCAGACTGAACTTAGGTGGCAAACCCACTTCCCATGTTTTAAGTGCTGTTTGCCGGTGGAGCAGCACTGCCGGGAGCTGTTGCACCACCCGCGGGGCTGGCACTCCCGGCCTCCTCCTCCTCCTCCTCCTCCTCCTCCTCCTCCTCCTCCTTCTTCTCCTCCTCCTCCTCCTCCTGCTGCTGTTCCTCCTGTCGCGGGCGCTCCGTCCCCTCCTCTCCCGGTGCTGACGCACTGGCGCGCCCGGGAAAGGAGCGGCGGGAGCGCTGTGGCTTCATCCCCTCTGGATCTCCGCTCACCTCTCCCGGTTTCCCTCCGCAGGCGCTTCCCGCGGGGCTGGCGAGCGGCTGGCAGAGGAGCACTGACGAAGCCCAGCCCGGGGGAAGTTGAAAGGCAACTTGGAACGCGAAGGAAGTCGGGGCTGGCGAGAGCGCGCTCGGCGGTCCGGGAGTGGCCGCGCTGCCGCCGTGTCCCCGTCCTGCCGCCGGCAGCGGCGCGTCTGGCTGCAGCTGGAGGAGGAAAAACCGCGTTATCTGCTGCTATCTGCCGCCCGATTTCCAGGAGTGAGTAGCTCTCCTCTCCGGATGGCCCCGTTTGAGTGTAACGCCGTGTTTGGCTGCTGCTGGAGGGCCGGGGGCTGCGTTTGGGAGGCCACAGAGGGACTTGGATGCAGTGGGATCTACAGCACAGCTCTGGGGAGTTGGCTGTGTTTTTGCTTGGGGGACTTTTTTGAAAGTGGCACTTAAGCTTTTGGTTACTTTGTTGTTTGCTGCTTGGTTTTTGATCTTAGTTTCCAGTTTAGCTTGGGGTCTTCTTTTCCTAGGAACCAGCCAGGCTGCCAGCACTTGGGACAGCAGTGCTAGTGAATCCTCCTGGCTTGTCCCTCAGATTGCATCAGGGGTGTGTTTCCATCGGGCAGCTCCATCTCCTGCTGGGGCACGGGATCTCCGTGTGGTTTCTGGGTTTGGAGGTTTGTTTGCAGCACACCTGTGGGAGATAACCAGAGTTAACACCGCGTGGCAGCGGCGTTGCCTGCACAAACTAAAAGCCAGGGACAATATGCTGTCCCCTTTGCCACCCCGGGCAGCTCTCCCCCTTGACTGCTTCCAGATATCCCCAGGGCAGTTGTTTGCAGTGTTTGTGTGAAGGAGCAGGAGCAAGAAGGTGTTTCAGATTTTCTGTGAGGTCGTGGGGTGGCTGTGGCTGTGCAGTGCCGTGTGCCTGTGCCTGCTCCGTGTGTGTCGCCGTGTCACCGTCAGCGCTGCGGTTGTACAGCAGGATGTCCCTGGGTGTGGAGGGCAGCCCGTGAGTCACAGGGAGAACACAGACATCCTCTCGGAGGGCAGCAGGGGGAACAGAGCTTTATCCATGAGCTGCACCCTAGATCCACTGCGGAGTCTTTCCAGGGGCTGTGATCCTATTTGTGCGTTTGGGGCACAGCCGCCTTTTCTTCCCAGCCTAAACCTCTTTGGAACTCAATGCTCTAATCTGGAAGCTTGCTAATAGATTTAGAGCGATGAGTCAAGGGGGTTTTTTTTACTTGACTTCTGGGGAAGAAACTAAACCAAACTGCCTGCAGTAGCTCATCTGTGTGTGTTTTATACATATATTTGTGTATATGCACACACAAGTGTACACACACAGAAGAGCTACTCCAGGCATTGTTTTTTAGGCTCTGTGTGTGTAGATGGGCATGTGTGTCTGTACAAGAAAATGTGTTTTTATAGCAGGATGGTGTGAGCAAGCTGAGAGGAGCATGAATTTCTTCCTGCTCTGTCAAGTAATACCCTGCCTTCTTCATTTGTCAGTTGATTTGGTTATGCAGACAAAGGCAGGAGAACAGACCACAACAAAACCACTCTTATCTAATCTGCTTAACAGCACTGTCAGGTAAATCATTAACCCATGGGCCTGGTGCCTGTAAAAGCTGCTAAAGAGGTTTCCTGCCCCTGAAACTCCCATTTTCCAGAAGGTAAGAAGTGAAAATACTTGCAGATCTTGGTTTCACATGTGGGTACTTGCTGCTGCCGTGGTTCTGTGCCTGTTAACAAAGTGCTGTAGTCCAGTGGATTAATGATGGGAGAGGACCTGCTCTCCTTGCGGTGTTTTTCCTAAGAGCAGTTTCAGCTAAGGCAGAGGGGAAACACAACATTTACTTACTTGTAAACACTGTCACTCATTAATGAAATGTAATTTCACGTGGGTTTATGGCTGATGGAGTGTTTTGCTCAGCAGCTTCGTTTCCTGGCATCCTGTGATTTAAATCCGTTTGAGCTGGGGAGATTTGCTGTGGGTCTTGCTGTGCTTAATTCTACACCAGACTTCTGTTTTGGTTGACTTTTGTTTCTGTAGGCAAGTAAGAGATGGGTTTCTCTGAAGCATTTAATACTTAGAGTCTGTATAGTCCTGTCTGCATTCACTTTACGTTTTGATCGATCGTGTGGGCAGCGAGTCTTATTTGTATGAGTAACTTAAAGCATGGAAAATCTGTGTAACATGGGCAACAGCAGAAGTAGCTTCATTTGTGATGTTTGCAGCCGTTGTCTGAATAAAAGAAAAAGGGCTCAAGAAGGGTTTAAGCTGTTCTAGTTGCTTATGTCCAAGAGCATGACTCAAAACTTCCAGCTAAACTCCTCTAAGCTCCCTTAGTCGGTGTTGGAGTTGTGCCTTTCCCCCCTAAGCCGGTTCTGGTTTAAGTGCCAAGCTCTCAGCCTGGCTGTCTTCTGCCAAAGGTCTGCCTGGTCCTACCAGGGGATTTTCGGGCATCTTCAGGGAGAAAATGGTTCCAAACAAGGCCTTGGAGGGCACAGCTCAGGAACCTGGACCTCACTTTCCGTGATAGCCTGTGCCCCAAGTGCTGTGTGCTGTTCAGCACGGCTCAGTGCCCTGCACAGCCTGTGCTCTGCATGCCCGGCTTTCCAGCTGCCTGGGAAAGCTCCAGACTGCTCCTGCTGCTCAGGAAAGTGCCCTTTTTGCTTGGTTAACTTTACAGCCTGAGTGCACGTTGGCTTTTTAAAGGTGAGCTTTTTAAAGCTGCTTTCCCATGTGAGGAGAGAATTCGGGGGTTGCTGTGTGTTTGGGTTGCAAGTGCCTGAGGGAGGGGATATCCAAACCCGGAGAAGAGGGTGACTCCAGACCTTTCCCCAGGAGATGTGAGGTTATGGAAGGAGGTCTCTGTACTGGGGACACCCCAGCAAGTGCTCTCAAGTGCTGTGTCAGGTGCTGATAGTGATGCTGCCTTGCAGAGGGCAGGGTGGTCCCTCCTCCTTGTCCTGGAGGAGAGCCTGGTACAGGAGCAGATCCATGCTCTGGATCCTTGCTTGAGCCTCTCTGAGTTTTTAGGGACAAGAGGTGCTGATGGGGATCTCAGCCAGTTCAGGTGAGCCACGGTCCTTTGGGTAACCAGGTTTCCACACTCTGTGTGCAGTCAGAGCTGTTGTGGCCATAAGGGTCAAGGAGAAGGAACACACCTTGGGAGTGTCTCTGCTGTCCCTTGTGCACTCACCTCTGTCCTGAGGATGGTTTTTTACCAGGAAAATTGCCCCGGGGGAGCACTCTGTTGTCACCAGCCGCTTTCTGCAGCTGTCTGCATGGCAAAGGAGGTGGGGGAAATGACTCTGGTTAAAAATAGAAAGGTGGATTAGGAAATGTGAGGTATGGTTTCAGCATCCAGCCAGGCTGCTTTCACAACTCGCTGCTGCCACCGAAAGGGGAAGGACTTGCTCGTGCCTGCAGAAAACCAGGAAAAGATGAGGTTTTCCACTGTGGAATCACCCAGGCATAGGAGAGGAGGATGGCAATGTCTCTGAGAAAAGTTTGTTGAGCTCTGCTGGCACAGGTGAGTCCAGGTGTGCAGGGCCTAGAATTCAGGTGAAGGCTCCCAATGGAAAGGTTGGGTTTAGGCTTCCAGCCACAGCCGAGCTCATCTGGGTTGGTCTGCCCAAATTAAGGACAAAGATTTAAGGAGATTTACTCTGCTTTTTGAACTGTTCTTATTCTGCTATTTAATGAGGAGAGTTTACTCAGACAAAGACAAGCAAAATGAAAAAGTAACGGGGGTGTGATTTCACTGAATGTGAATGTGTAATATGACACTCTCAGAAGAGACTTTATTTTGCAATTAGTGTGTGAAGTGTCAGGAGAAAGAGTCAACAGACAAGCCAAGGGTAAATCACTTGTGCTTTGGAAGCCATGGACTTTGTAAGCCTTGGTTTCAGGAAGCGATCACTGTACAGTGTTTTGTCACCAACCATCAGTGTTTGTCACTGTTGCTTGGAGTGATCAGTGGTCCTTTTGGTATATTTTCTGTTGCCTTTCCTAAAACAACTGGATTCCTAAAATCCAGTTAGGAAAAGCAATATTTTCTTTGCTGAGAAGTTTGCTTCCTGCTGCTTTTTTGGTCTTTGGTTTTGGGGGTTTGAGTTTATTTTTATTTGCTTCCTTTAATTTTTTTTAATGCTCTATCAGCCTTTGGAACAAGTTTGAGTTCTGCTGCTCCTTGACTCAGCTCCTGCTGTTGTAGACACACACTGATAAACAGTGACTGATCCTGTACAGTGTTGAGAAAGAAATAACAAGGGTCATTTCAGATATCCTGGATATCCATCCTAGATAGATCCTAAAACCCAGGATGCATCCTGTACCAAGCATTCCCTGCTGGTGAAGGGACTACAGCAGTTTTTCATCAAAGCTAGAGAATGTTTAAATAATACTTAGTTCAGAAAACCTGTCACGTTTCTTGGGCAAATACTTTGAAGACAAACAGAATTTATTCTTCTTGAGGAGCTGTGAGTACAAGGTGGAATTAAGCATCAAGTCAGATTTACCTTTACCTGGAATTGTTTTACCTTTTAAAAGTGAATTTAAGAACTGAAGTTACACTTTAACCTCTGAAAAAGAATCCTGAAGACAAGCAGGTATTTTTACTCAGTTAAGTTTCATAGCACTTCACATGATTTCTCACGAATTACTGGGCTGCCTTTCATAACCAGGAGTAAAAATTCATTGGTCTCAGTGATAGATATAAACAGTTTTCTTGTAAATTTAAAAGATCACTTCAGCAGTCAAGTAGGTTTTTCACCACTAAGAATATGGATGCTGTAATACTTGTTGGATTTTTTTAAACGATGTAGCTGAACACGTTTGACTCCAGTTTATTTGTATTAGAGAAGCTGATGCTTTGAGATTGTTGGGTATTAAGCATCAAGGATGAGAAGGATTTAGTTGGAAGACCAACAAGTGAATTTTGGTGTAACTTTGATGTCAGTTTCTTCATCTTCCGAATTTTCTGTTTTGTTTTGTTTTTTAAAAAAAATTATTTCTAACTCCTTTGGTGTTTTGAAATTTTCTCTTTTAATCTCAGCCACCGGCTTCGATCTGGGGACTGTTCTAAACCAGTAACACCCCACCTAAATCCTGGCATTGTTCAGCTCTTTCAGTGTGTTTGGATGTTGTACTGAGGTTAAAGCAACAATGAACAACCCCGGGCACCAGCACTGGCTGGGGTGGAGCTACTGGAGCAGCTCTGCAGGGAGGGATCTGGGGGACACCGAGCTGTCCCTGAGCCAGCAGAGTGTCCTGGGGGT
>CM031862.1:31962360-32036108 GCA_018697195.1 Certhia americana | reverse complement strand
GCTGTCCCTGAGCCAGCAGAGTGTCCTGGGGGTGCTGGGGGACACCGAGCTGTCCCTGAGCCAGCAGAGTGTGCTGGGGCCAAGAAGGCCAATGGGATCCTGGGGGCAGCAGGAAGAGCATTCCCAGCAGGTCAGGGAGGGATGCTGCCCCTGTGCCCAGCCCTGGAGGCACCTCTGGAGTGCTGTGTGCAGCTCTGGATCCTGAGCACAGCAGGGACAGGGAGCTCCTGGAGCGGGGCCAGCAGAGGCTGCAGAGCTGAGGAAGGGCCTGGAGCATCTGCGTGCCCAGGAGAGGCTGAGGGAGCTGGGGCTGTTGAGGCTGGAGAGGAGCCCCAGCTGAGAGGGGCCCTCAGCCCTGGGTGTCCCTGTGTGCAGGGAGGGCTCTGAGCAGGGCCCAGGCTCTGCTCTGGGGGCCCAGCAATGGCACCAGAGCCACGGGCAGGGACTGAGCCCAGCAATTCCCCCTGCACAGGAGGCACAACTTCTGCCCTGGCCACTGCCCAGCCCTGAGCACATTGTGCAGAGAGGCTCTGGGCTCTCCTGCCTGGGGCTGGTGCAGAGCTGTGTGCACACAGTGCTGTGCCCTGTGCTCTGGGATGGCCCTGCTGGAGCAGGGAGGTGGCACCTGGTGTCCACTGGGCTCCCTTCAGCCTCAGCCGTCCCGGAATTCTTTCATCTGACCTGGGCAAAACTTGAGAAACTTTAGCTTGTGTTAATATAGTTGCAGAGAGTGAGTGGGCAGATGTTTCAGGTGGCAAGGGGATCTCTAATTCTGGTGAAGTTATGAAAAGTCATATTGCAAAAGCCAAATGAGAAATGAAAGCAACTTTCTGCTGTGTTTGCCATCATGGATCTCCATGCAGCTTCCGGCAACAGAAGTGGTGCAACTGTTTGCTGGGAACAGATTCTTAGAGGAGGGAAGAAGTCCTTCTGGAGAGCTGAGAGTGAACCCTCATAGCCCAGAAGATTTTAAAGCCCTGCTTTACTTTCTGAACTACTAAATTTACATCAGCACCTCTCTCCCAAACCATATGTATTTTAAATGACAACAATATAACTGTTTAGCAGAGAGACTATTTGCAAACATATTTCTCTCTGTGTGGTGGCCTGGCTTTTTTGAGATGTGAAGGAAGAGTTGGGAAAAGAAATTGATCTGGCGATTCTGGCTTACTTAAGCTGAGAGCACTGGGTTACTGATTCAGATTTATCTGGGAGAAAAGTGACCCAGGCTCAGACTTCTGTTAATGTTTAATGTTGTGTAATGTTCTGCCCAGGCTTAATTGAGCCGCCAGTGCAGGATTGATCCCATTGGAGGGCTTTATTGTGAGTGATTACAGATCCTGCTGTGGCTTTCATTTCATTGCAGCCTGAGCTCATTGATGAACAGGGTCATCATTTATTTACAGTTCTTGGGATCCTTTCACACTGATTCTCCTTCTTTGGCGAGGAGGAGGACGAGGAGACACCACGAAGTTACCTAAAACACTCTGCCCGCTCTTTCTGGTGATGGTTTGGCATTTCCCTGCTTTTAGTAGCTTCTTCACTTGCTCCTAATCCTGGTGATTTTTCATCTGTATTGGGCTGGGAAGGGTCTGGCATGTGGGGCTGGGAGGAGCATCAAAGGATGGAGGACAGAAGGAAGAACAGACTCTACCAAGACAGAAAGGAAAATAAGGAAGAAAAAGACCAAGGAGCACAAACACTCTTGCTGGTTCTTGTCTAGGTCTCAGTTTGAGATGAATGCTCCTGATTTTTCTTCGTGATTTCCCTGATTTGAGATTCCTGCATAAAATAGTTTGCCTCCATGCGCTGCCATGCAGACCTTCAAAGCAGGGAGGGACAATAAAAGTACCTTTGAAAACAGGTGAGCAGAAGCTGCAAAGAGCAGCTGTGGCTGCCCCTGGAGCCCTGGAAGTGTCCCAGGCCAGGTTGGAGCAGCCTGGGATAGTGGGAGGTGTCCATGCCCATGACAGGGGGTGGAACTGCATGGGCTTTAAGATCCCTCCCAACCCAAACTGTTCTGGGATTCTATGAAGAGATTTTATACTCAGAAATAACTTTGGGCATGAAGATGACTTTCAGTTTTGTTGAACCTCTGAGGAGGAGGCATCTACAAGTTGAGTGTTAGGGCAGACTTGGCAATTTCTGTTTCTTCAGTGGGAACCTGTTTAACTTTGTAGCCCTGTAGGGTAGGAAGGAACAGTGTGAAGTCCCATGAAGACCCAAGCACCGTTGGCTTGGAGCTTTGCACATCCTGTGCTAGAGAATTCACTTGTACAGCTGAGCAGTCTTCGTCCTGAGCTCATCCATCTGGCTGCTAGGTCACCTCAAATCCACTTTGTAAATGCAGAGAAGTAAAAAGGTAGTCCAAAAATACTTTGGGCCACATTGCCAAGGTGGAAAGTGATTTTCAACTACCTACAGAGTTGTCATGACTGAACTTGGAGGTTTTTGTCTGCCACCAGCTGTCTGAAAGCTGCTGTGCCTTTTAAATCAAATTGTACAAACACAAAAAAGGCAAGATGTTGTGCATTGTAAACTGTAGTGTTATTTGTCAGTCAGCTGCCTGAAATAAAAAAATCTCAAGAAAAAGTAGATGGCAGTGATTGGGGACAAGTTTTCCATAAGCAGCTATTACTCTTCCCTAGAGAAATTTGCCAAAGCAATACTTGTAACTGCTAACAGGTGAAATTGTAAAGATGTTGTGTTTGTGTGGCAAAGCTCTAGAAAGCAGATACAGCAGTGAGTTTCAGCAGTGCAGTTCATAACTACTGTCATGGCCCCAGGCAGGGAAATCAGACAGAAAGGATCATTTTGGTCATTCTGGCTGAATTCCCAATGAGAGTCCCTGTGGGTGGGGAGGCTCTGGCACAGGTTTCCTAGAGAAGCTGTGGCTGCCCCTGAATCCCTGAAGTGTCCAAGGCCAGGTTGGACGGGGCTTGGAGCACCCTGGGACAGTGGGAGGTGTCCCTGTCATGTCAGGATGGGTTTTATCAATCCCAGACCATTCTGAGATTCTGTGCTGTGGCATCCCATTCCAAGTGCTATGTTTGGTGGAGGCCTGCACCAAAATCATCTGATGTTTGTCTTGAGGCTTGATTCTGCCTTTCACCCATCTGGCCTGACTAAATAATACATGAACTAAAGCGGTTTCTGCTATTTTTAGGCAGTGCAGATCACAAAGGCAAACACAGATGCAACATTTCTTTATATCAAACTCCCTTGCCTGCTGACTGACCCCAAATTCTGTGCCCTCTGTTAGGGGACACAAGTCCCCTTGTCCTCAATGATTTATGCAGCATCTACAATAACAGGGCCTGTTGCTTTTGGATGTGTGTGCATTCATATTTTATGTCTCTGCCTGCCCTTCATGTTTTATTTAATGGAGAGTGTAAGGAAATTGGTTACTTGGCAAAAAGTGGCTTTTAGTGGGCTAAGGAGCTCCAGATTTCCTGAATTTTGGGCTGGCGTTGTGTCTGCTCCACTCCCCAGGGGCTGTTCCACTGCTTCTCAGGAGCTTTCTGAGTATTGATCCTTCCTCCTTGCTCCTCCAGCAAGGAAGGAGAGACTGCAGCCTTCTCCTGTCTCCTGCAGATCGTGTTTGGGGAGGGCAAGAAATCCCAAAACCAGACAGGAATGTGGTCTCCTTGTGCTATCCATGAGCTGCTGGTTTTTCTGGGCTAAGCTCAACTGTGTCCCCATTAAATCTGAATTTACATGGTGCCATGTGTGGCATGTCTTATATTTCAGACTAATCCAGAACAGCACAAGTTTGTCTCAGGATCAGATAAATTCCAGTCCCCACATTGTTTCACTGCTGATGTGAAATCAAACCTAGAATGAGACCCTCCTTGTCAGTGCTGTTGTGGTGCCACACAGGGTGAGCTGCATATTTCATCAGAATCTCTGCCACAGTACTTATATCCCCTCACCCACGTGAAATATTTGTGAATTTAGGTTATTTTCAGACCCAGTGAAACACTTTTGCAATGCCAGAGGACAGATAATGTATTTACTTTTAAAAGAGAATCTTATGTGTATTTATATCCTGTGCTATATCTAGTAGCCCCACCCTTACCTCTAAAAACTACACAAACAAAACAAAAAGACCTAAACAACCCCCAAACTCCAACTTCTGTGACTGTTTAATTTCTTTTGGTGCGAACACTTGTAGTACTTGATCTTGTTTCCAAAATAGCGATTGCATTTTTCCCACCAGTAGTCTTTTCAACAGCTCTTGTGTTGCTTGCAGGAGGAGCTCAGGCGTTCCTGGAGGACTCGTGGTGAATTTTTATGACTTTCTACATGGAAGATATCTTTTTTTAATAGCCTCTTATTAAAATGCCATATTTTACCAAGTTTAGAAGGTCTTGGAGATTTATCTAAAAGTTGCATGTGAGAGCACAGCTCGAGGATAGTCCTGTAGATCAAGTCTGATTGTGGGCTGGCTGGGTAAAGTAGGAGCTGTGGCAAGGTGGCCTTTATTTGTTTTGTACTCCTAAGATATTCTGGTTGCTGATGTGTTCAGGAGGCCCATATGCATTTCCCAGGCCTGCAGGGAATGTTGGGGAGTCATGGAGCCTGTCACGAGGTGCCTACATGGGCTGTTCCCAGTGTTCTGCTCTCAAGGGCTCCTTGTCAGATCACACAATCCCAGCATGGTTCCTCTTGGAAGGGACCTTGAAGATCCTCTCATCCCAAGCCCTGCCGTAGGCAGGGATGCCTTTCACTATCTCAGCTTGCTGCACCCAGTGCCAGGGCCTCCCCATCCTCACAGGGAACAGTCTCTTCCCACTATCCAGTCTAAATCCCCAGATGAATTTCTACAGTACCAGAACATCTTACTTCACCCCTCCTGCTTGGAGGAGCCCCTGCACATCAGAAACAGCAGCAGAACTGTCATTCCTTCTTTTGTTTGCTTACTCACAGGCAGCAGGGATATTGGATCCTGCTGGACATCCCTAGGGAATGTCTCCTGAGTATTTACCTATGGGAAGGGCTTATTCCCAGCAAGCTCTTGCGTGGCTGTGCTGCGGGGAGATGGAAGAGAGCATCACACTCTCCTGCATAGCTGCTGCTTCGTTATCTATTTGGCCATTCCCCTTTTTGTCTTCAGCCTCAGCAGCTTTTTCCAGTACTCTTTCCATCTCCCATCTTTCCCCAACAGTCACAGAACCGTGGCTCTGTGGCCATGGATCTCCTGATCCATCTGGGAAAGGAGCTAGGTCAGAATGGGGCTATTTTCAGGCAGCACCTCATTGGTGTCCCTGCTAATACCTTGCTAATCTGAGCTTCACCCACCTGCCTGCAGAGAGCTACAGCATGCACGTGACTGCAGATGAAAATCATTCCTCCTCTCCCTCCCTCTCATCTGTTCACACTTAACAACAACAAATAATTAAAGATCCTTAAGCCAGCTGCCTCTGGAGCTGGTTGGTCATGCGATACTTTGCCACAGAAAGGGGACGGAGGTTGATTTGTTTGGGTTCGTGTTTCTGGAAGGAGAGCAGAGCCCCTGGGTTCCTGCAGTTCTGGCTGCTGTAAGGTGCAGGGCTGGTCCTTGCTGCATGTTAACTGTTTGTGCAACAGCAGCTGTGAAACCCAGGATTGGTTTTGCAGCAATCCTTCCGAAGCGACAGGCGTCCCTTCGTTGATGAAATGGTTAATTCCCGTGTCCGCTTCTCAGGACGGTGTGCTGACTTTTACTAATTGTTTTTCTTTGAGTGCCTAAACCAACTGAGATTATCTCGGCAATTGGCTGTGTTTACTGGGAGCAGCGGGTGCCCTGCAGGGAGCTGCATTTATAACATGCTGGATAAAGCATGGAGCTGGGGTGGATGGGGGAATGGAACCAGCTGTTAACCCCTCCTGCCTAATGCACAGCCTCCTGAGAGGAGACACATCTGCAGGAGGGCATCTTCCAGTCTGTAGTGTAAGTTTTGAGGCTTGCCTTCTTTTAGTTAAAACGTTTGGACTGGTAGAGAAAGTTTGCTTGAGGCTGTGCCTCATGCTGGCAGCTGGATGCCCCTCCATGTCTTCTGTGGCAGGAGGAGAGGGATCACATGCCCACCCGTTCAGAAGGCATCTGATTGAAGTGTTTTTAGTTATTTCTGGCTGTGAAGGATGGACAAAGCACTGGCTGAGCATTGCAGTGTGTTTTGGGTTGCTTTGCAACAGTTTTGTGGGCTGTGGGTGAGTAGTGGATGACATCATTCCCCAGGTGGGGGAGTTTGGAAGGTGAAATATTGTTCTAATTTCAAACTGACAGAGTAGGGTTAGATAGGTTAGAAATTCTTCCCTATGAGGGTGGGCAGGCCCTGGCACAGGGTGCCCAGAGAAGCTGTGGCTGCCCCTGCATCCCTGGAAGTGTCCATGGCCAGGTTGGACTTTGGGGCTTGGAGCCACCTGAGATAGTGGAAGGTGTCCCTGCCCATGGCAGGGGTGGCACTGGATGGGCTTTGAGGTCCCTTCTAACCCATCCCATTCTGGGATTCTATTTTTAAACACAGCTTAATTTCCATGGCAGGAGCACAAGCCGGTCGCACTTACCCGGTACCTCCGGCTGAGATTCCCTTGTTTGGCTGGAATTACAGGTTACTGTTGGAACTGATTTAATGGATGTGTTCAAATCCTACCAGTTCAGCCTGTGGATCTGTTTCCCAGACATCCAGTCTTTCCTGTTCAGTGTGCCAGATAGTGGAGTGAGTGCCTGCAGAAGAACGGATGGCTGAGAGCCACTGTTCCAGAAATATTCCCTGGGATTGTCTGTAACCAGATGGCTGATGGACATCGCCATAAAGGTGTTAGGATGACACAACACAGGCACATCACTGTGCCTCAAGTGTGCCACTAGAAAAGGAATTTAGAAGCAATTGGATGTGTCTGCAGGAGAAACTTACTTCTGAAACTTTCAGGTTGTTATTGAAATATACATAATTTCCAGAACAGTTAGATAGTGAGATCTGAGTTTTTTATCTTCCCTTATTTCTCCTTCTTTGTGAACCTAATTGATCATAATTTTTGAGCTGAGGGGAATCTGTAAAACATATTTTGCAGCCTTTGATCACACTGTAATGATTTCAAGTGACTCTCTGGTCTGGGCAGTTGTTTGACTTGTACCTGGTGGTTCACATTGCTGTCAGTGTGGAAGGAAGTGTGTTTTCAGTGTTGTTTTGTGTTCTTCAATAATCTATCTGTTAAAATTGTAAGGAATGCTTCATGTTTCTGGGAGGATGTTTGTGTATTCCTGTTCTTTGGGTCCAGTGCAGACTTGTCAGCAGCAAGATTTAAGCAGGATTTGCTGGTGTCACATCAGTGGGGCCAGTGTCACATCTGACATGGATTGGGAACAACTGAGTAGGAACAGTCGATGGAATGAGTAGGAATAGTCTGACACACAGATAAAACTACTTTGCAGCACTGGGCATGGAATGGCTTGGGTTTCTGGAGACCAGTTCTGAAATTTGGAGCTTGTTGAATCATCAGTGTCACATGCAGTGCCCAAGACACTGAGCAAAAATGATGAAATTGCCTATAAAATGCAAAAGCCAGAGACTCTTGGAGCAGGAACCAGAGCCCCTCTGAACTGTTTGGCTGTTGAAGAAGGAGGTGGATTCCCTCCTGGAATCCACTGGATGACTGGACTGGGAAGGGCAGGATTTGTGTCCCCAGCCACACTGGGTTTGCTGGAGCGTGTTTTTGCTATCAAGGCCAAGGCCAGTGGTGCCAGATCTCCACTGCAAACAGAGGGATTTGGCTTCCTGTGATGGAGAGTAGAGAAAGGTTCTGGGATTTGGCAAATGAACCGAGAGGGTTTTTTCAGCTTATAGCATGACCACAAAAAGGAAGATGCCAGGATAGTTAATCTGCAGTGTCAGGAGATCTGGCTCTAGTCATACACCATGCAGGGATTTTTTTAGTTTTTCTTCTCTGTCCTGTGTTTCTGATTTTTCTAGACCAACTATGCAATAAGAGCCTTCCTCTCTATTCCTGCAGATACACGTCTTGAAGAGACTTACTTGATTTTTGGTGCAACTCTGAGCAGGTATTGCTGGCAAGAGGAGGACTCTGTTCAAAAATTCAGACTATTTACACCAGAAGCAATCCTGAATATGTGTAGTGTTTTGTCTTTCAGACCAAGGAACGCTCAGTGTTACATGACACTATATTAATAAAAGGCAAACCCAGAGATTGTTTTGTTTTCTAAGAAGAATGGCATTGAAAATGAATAATGTTGATGGTGTGTCTTTTGGGTGGGTTTATGAAAAGTAACAGCTGAAGTGCAGAGAATGGCACTGTGCATGAAGATCTGTAGATATTCACATTTCAACTCTGGAGGCTTGGAGTCTTTTTGATGTGGGTCTGATGTGTTGGGACTTCAAAAGTAGGATGTTTGAAATGAAATATTTATATTGCTAATGAAATATGGAAATATTGTTCTAGGCTGAGAATCCTAGTGTGTAAACTTAGTTTTCTTTTGCTTTAGTTACAACCCTGGCAAAGGCAGTTGGGAGGGAGCAACTGTTGTGGTCTGGCTACTGTCTCATCCATGGCCAGTAACAAACCCTAATATTAAAAAAATATGTCAAGTAAGTGGTTTAAGTCTTCAGAGAAGATCTGTTTTCTCTGTGATTTCTGCCAGGTATCCTTTTCCTAATCTGCATGGCTGGTTTGGCAAATTATGCTGGAGTCTGCATTTCAGAGCCCCGTTACCATCAGTCACAAGACTGCTCTCAGTTTCCTTGGGCACAACTTCCCTTTCTGTTCCCATGATTTTTTAAATTTTAAATTCATGCTGTCACTTAGATTCCCAGAGGTTTCCAACACATCTGACTTTCTAATAATAAATGGCTTTTAGGTAGTCACTGGAGGTAAAAAAACCTTATAAAAACCCCAAAACACCTGCACTAACTGAGTTAAAATTGGAAGCATGTCACAAACATTTAGGCTCTCCTTATTTTCCTTTTCCATCCTTCTGCTCTGCCTTGTAGGGAAAAACCCACACCTTTTCTGCCTTTTCAGTGTTTCATCTGTTTTCCTTTGAAGGTGTTTTGTTGTTTGTGTAGCAGTCTGGGGAGGTTTGGGTAGTCTCAGGAGGACGGCGAGCATCGCTCTGCACTCTTCAGTCCCGGATTGTCCGTGGGGTTGCACGAGGACACGGGGCTCTATTTCCAGCCCTGCCCTATCTCTGGCTGACCCAGATCCTGAGGCATGCCAGGGATGTGTGCTCAGCTGTGCTGGGGACAGCAGCCAGAGCTTGCTGCTGCCTGAGCACAGAGCCCACAGACACTCAGTGCTGCTCCTGTCCAGATCCCACGTGGGCAAGGTTTGAGCACGGTGTGGTGCCCGAGGGGCGTGGGGTACTCTGGGGGCTGCTGGGTGGCTTGGTTCTGCTGTAGGAAGATTCTGAAGCATTGGAGATCCTGGTGTCTAAGTGGATTATTCATAAAATCACAAAATGGTTTGAGTTGGAAGGATCTTAAAGCTCATCTTGTTCCACCTCCTGCCATGAGCAGGGACCTTCTACAGGTGCTCCCAGTCAACCTGGCTTTGGACTTCCAGGGATCCAGGGGCAGCCACAGCTTCTCTGGGCAGCTTGTGCCACGGCCTCCCCACCCTCACAGGGGAGAAATTTTTCCTAATGTCCAGCCTAAACTCATTTTTAGGGATTTGTGGTGTTCTGTTAAGATTTTCACACCCCACTTTGCATTTGGGGTGGGGAGCATGGATTTCCTACTGCAGCTGTTCAAAAATAAGCCAATACTGGTTCCACTTCCATTGCAGATGTTGAATTTCGTAGGATTGAGACATTAGGATTGTGGAATGGAGTACAAAATGGGATGGGTGCTTGGGTTACCCATGGAATGGGCAGAAAGACTCTGGGCCTGGTGCCTGGCTCTGCCTCCCTGACTTGAGGCGACTTCCCAGCCTGAAATAATTGCAACTTAAACCTGCCCTGCCCTCCTCCCTACTCCATCCTTTCCATCCACAGATTATTGGAAGCAGGATTTCCATCCTGAAAGCCCAGCTTAGCAACTGCTCCTGAGGTGAGACCATCGCTGGTCAGGTGAGGCCTCCTCCAGAGAGTCTGCTGGTTTTCAAAACTACTGCCAGGCACCTGCAAGATGGGAGAGGAAGAAAGATGAGGTGTAGGGCTATAAATCACAGAATTTGGGAACTGTTTGGGTTGGAAAGGGTCTTAAAGACCATCCAGTTTCAGCTTCTGCCATGGGCAGGCATACATTCCACTAAGGCCAGGGTGCTCCAAGCTCTAGTGGAGTCCCATGGAGGAAAATACGCCCTGGGTGGTGTTCCCATCCGGAGGTGGGACCTGTGTGGTTATCCAAATGTGCTTACAAGTATTTTGGGTGTTAAATCCTCCATGCTCAACTCTGAGCTTGTGTCCTGAGCTGTTAACACCCATGAGTGAATTTTCATTTCTGGGTGGGTGTTTTTTTTTTTTTTTTTTTTTTTTGTTTTTTTTTTTTTTTTTTTTTTTTTTTTTTTTTTTTTTTTTTTGTTTTTTTTGGGTTTTTTTTGTTTTTTTAAATTTCAATTAGGATAGAAAATATATGGTTGCGAGGGTTTCTTCTTGGTATCAAGTAATTTAGAAAAAAACAGGCTGCTCAGGGATTTATGTAGTATTCATGCAGGGTTTTTTCTCCCTCTGAAGCTGTGTAAGTAGCTGTTCAGGGGATGTGGGTGTTGCTTTGCATTTTCATCCCAGCCTCTCTTTTCATAGTAGTAGCTCCACTTGCTCTGACTTCCTGTCCACAGGCCCATGTTTTGCATCTGGGGCTGACCTTGGAATCATATCTTAGATCTCTGTGCAACTTGTGAGCTCAGCTGTGCCTCAGTGTTATATTTACAGCTATTTTATATTTGCATATATTTGCATTTCCAGCCAGCTTTACTGGCCTGCTTCACACAGCCGGCAGTTTCTTGCTTGTTAGTGGTGTAGAAGGGGTGATGCTGGTTTGGAGGCAAGTCTGTCCTGGAGGGAGGGAAACACTGCTTGAGAGCTTGTTAGGGCTATCCAGCTCATAATTTGTGGCAGGCAGCTCCCTTTCCTTGCAAGTTGGTGTGCAGAGGTGCTTGTCAAGTACAGGATGTCCAGTTATTGAGGTGTCAGAGCGTTATTGTTGGCCGTGATGAAATGCCTGGAGAGGAGGTGACTCTAGCAGTGACTCAGGCCTTGCTGCTGTGAGCAGATTGTTTTGTGCTTTACGAACACAGGACAAGAGCTCCCACCTTTTATCTGGGGCACTCGTTCTCTGTGTAACTCCTGCTTGTCAGTGGGGTTGGGGAATTCACTTGTAGGCTGGGTTACAAGGCATTAAATCTTCAATCTTTACAGCAGCTGGGTTTCTCCTGCTTATATGTGTCCACACATTATCAGTGTGAACCTTGGAGTTTGTTTTCCAAGGGCCAAAATACCATTAATGTATCTTCCAGCTGTGCTTAGGAACCTCTCATTTACACTCTTATTTTTCACCGAGGGTCAGATCATCTCAACTTTTCTGGGCTGTCTGGGAAGGATGCTGAGGGTTGCAAGTGGAACACACCCATTGCCTCTGAAAGGATTTCCTGGCTCCTGGTGACGAGTTGAATAGCTGACATAGCTTATTATTTGACTGATTTCTATAGTGACTGTTGCCCTGGCAGCAAAGCTTAGAGAGTTAAAGCACAAACATGAGCAGACCACAATTTGATTTTGGAAGTCTTAGGTTTCTTTGGTTGGGTTTCGAAGTGCTTTAGGAGAAGTTTTGAGATGAACAAGAGGATATGGGAGGTGGTTTTTTGCTAGTTTGGGTGGATGTGTTTTTGTCTCATCAGTGTTAATTGTGAGACTTAGCAGTTTCTGCTTGCAAGGAGACCCCAGACCTGGGGATTGTCCTCAGCTCGGGAAAGATGAGAAGCTGTTAGACCAGGCCCAGAGGAGACCACGGAGATGCTCCAAGGGCCGGAGCCCCTCTGCTCTGGGGCCAGGCTGGGAGAGCTGGGAGTGTTCATCTGGAGAAGAGAAGGCTCCCTGGAGACCTCAGAGCCTCTTCCAGTGCCTAAAGGGGCTCCAGGACAGCTGGAAAGGGACTTGGGACAAGGGATGGAGGGACAGGACACACAGAATGGCTTCCCACTGCCAGAGGACAGGGACAGATGGGATATTTGGAAGGAATTGTTGCCTGGGAGGGTGGGCAGGCCCTGGCACAGGGTGCCCAGAGAAGCTGTGGCTGCCCCTGGATCCCTGGAAGTGTCCAAGGCCAGGCTGGATGGGGCTTGGAACATCCTGGGCTAGTGGAAGATGTCCCTGCCCATGGCACAGGTGGGGTTGGATGGGCTTTAAGCTCCTTCCCAGGCCAGATCATTCTATGATTCTAAGTGTGGTGGAGTAACCAGCTGATGATTTCATGGCTGATTATCTTGTTCTTTAACCAAAAAGGTTGATGCTCCCACCTTTGCTCCTTGTGCCCAGCTGCATCTCAGGAGAACAGGTCTTGATAGATTGGGTTGTAACAGTAAGCAAATACTTGTTTAATCCTCTGGGGTGGCCGTGGCCATGGTGTAGATGGAAGTGGTGGTGGGAATTACTCCCCATGTTTTGAGTTAGCTATTCAGTGGTTAAAAAGGCCCTGTAAACACCAGGAGGTTCGACCTGGAGCCCTTGATGAGGTTGTTTCATCCTTCTGGCTCTTGTGTGGGTATTTTGAGGTACTGGTTTTCCACAGCATCATTATCACGGTGCAGTTGGTATTGTTATGATAATCACATTGTTATTTATAATTCCTTGTCGAGTTCAGGCTCCTTAATGAGGCAGCTCTGCTTCAGATGGAGGGAATTTTTAGTCAGCCAGGCTAAAGAACCTGTCAGAGCTGGGGAGGTTTGTGTGTGCCCCATCCTCGTGGGACCACGCTGAGCCTGGGCATGTGGCCTGGCTGCAGCTGACACTGGTCCCCACCTTCTGTCTTCAGCTTGTGTGGAGAGGAAAAGACCCTTTGTGGAAGGGAGGGGTTCAGTGAGAGCTGTGAGTCCCCCGTAGTTTCTGCAAACCTCACCCTATCAAGGTTTCATAGGGAATGAGGAATTTTTAATGTGACAAGCTGGAAGGTGTGAGTAAAGAAGCTTTTTTGCCTATTCCTCCCCTATTAGGCTGTGAAAACAGGCTTGAATAATAAGTAGTGTTAAAAATTTTAGTTGGTTTTCCTCGTTTAAACTGTCAGTGAAAACAACTCATCTCCATGGCCTTTGTCCTTGGCAGAGGATTACCTTTCCTCTTGTGTCATTGACTCTGCTTTTACAAAAGGTGCTCCCTAGTGATATACACTGGTGATGTGAGAACAGTGGGCTGGGATTGCACATTTTGGAACTGATCGTAGCTTCCAGCAATATTGCCCAAACCTGTGAGAGATACATTTGTTGGTTTTTGTCAGGCTGCCAGGCCAGGTATCCTGGGGTCACACCAGCATTTTGGGACTCTTGTGCCAGTATCCGAGTGCTATTTGCATCTGGCAACGGATTTTTCCATCTGGAGCTCGTCTCAGAACGTGCTGGCAGCTTTGCATGGAATGTAATCAGGGAATGGTTTAGCTTGGAAAAGCCCTCTGAGCTCCTGGAGTCCAATCATTCTCCCAGCTATCCCAAGGCCACCGCTAACCCATTGCCCCGAGTGCCACATCTACAAATGTTTTAAATCCCTCCAGGCAGGGATGGTGACTCTCCCACTGCCCTAGGCATCTGATTCCAGGGTTGGACAACCTTTTCCATGGAGATGTTTTTCCCAGTATCCAATCTAGATCTTCTGTGGCAGTGAGGATGTAATTTGAAGGTTGGCTACAGGCTCCTGAACTCTGTATTTGAGATTCTGAATCCTTGAAAGTGTCATCGGGAAGGACAGGAAGCTGCTCTGTCAGGTTCAGGGATTTGGGAAACTGGGATTCAGGCCCAGTTTTGAAAACTGAGAAGGTTTAATTAATATTGGCTCACCTTGTGGTACCCACAGAGTACTCAGGCAGCCCCAAAGCCAGGCTGGATTGTAACACAAGACTCAGATCCTGCTGCAGGCCCAGAGCTTGGGTGGGGGAGCAGCATTAAAAATAAATAACTTTGGCTTTTATCAGCAATGTGAGGCACCATCCTGGGAAGCAACAAGAAGTCTGTTAGGATTGTCTGTTGGGAATTTGTGCTGCCAGAGCTGGGATTTGAAATGAGCACACGGAGACGGGTGGGTGGAGCTGAGCTGCTGCTCAGTCCTGGCCTTGTAGGAGCTTCTAATGTGGGTTACCATGCATAATTCAGGCCATCCTTTTTCCGTGTTCAGAGCTCTGTAACTAAATACTGATTTGCTAAACACAACTTGAATAATGAAGCAATCTGTGGCTTGAAAGCTTTCCTCAATATTGAAAGAAAAGGGAGCAAATAGAGCTGTATCCTCACTTCTGCTTTAAAACAACACAGATATGCACAAATTGGAAGAGTCATCTTCATCCCTGCGTTCTCTGTGGATTTAAATATGTACACATTCCTGGTGTGTCCAGTAAGTGAGAGGTGGCCTGTCCAAGGTACTGCCAGTCCTTCCATCCAAGGCTCTGTCTTTTCTCTACCATCACAGTTCATCCCATGAAAAAACAAATTTAAAAACTGCACCTTGTGTTTTTTGCTGAGCTTAGAGGTAACAGGTCAGAAAATGAATTGATGTGCAGTGTGGTCATGTTTGCATAGGAGTAAAGCTCTGTATCTGCTCTGAGCCACTTCAGCTCAAATCCTGCCAGTAGGGTGAATTATTTTGGTTTTCCTCAGTCACAACTTTGCTCCCTTCAGTGAAACACGGACACTTGGAAGTTTGCAAGAGGCTAAAAATATTCTTACAGCTGATAAAGACTTGATTTGACTTTCGAAAATATGAAGTGGGTTTTTTCCCTGTGCTGTTACTTTCTCACTTCATGTTTATGATGCTGCAGCGGAGCACATGGTCTGTGGGATGGTGAGGCTTCCAGTGCTTTCCTCTCCTTGCTCTGGGGAGGAGCAGTTTTACTTGGTTGGTTGAATAAATCAAAATCCTCAGACCTGAGGATTTGCTGGTGGTGGTCACTGCCATTGCTGCCTTGTCTGCTGCTCATGTCTCAGAAATTCAGGAAGAGATTCCAAGCAAGTAATTTCTGTGTTCTTTTAACTTTTGTCCTGAAAGGAATCAGCTTTTCTAAGCTACTTCTGAAATTCATTGCGTATGAAAGTTTCTTACCTAGTTCCTCTTTCTAAAAAAAAAGAAGAAATTTTTCTTCTGGTTCCTTTTTTTAGCTGGTAGAAAACATTTCTTGGAATTGGAGTAGAATACCCTGAAAGGAGTGAAATTTACCTCACAGAGCTGCTAAATACCTGCAAATCTAAATGCTTCAGTTTATTTTTCAGGCTAATCTGTTTGATTATTGATTTTCCTGCTGCTTTTTTGGCCCAGAGAGTAGTTCCTTGCTTATCTACACCAAGTTTTTAGTCTTGATGACTACAACTGGTACCTGGAGGAGTTCTAGGATGGGATGGATGGGCCTTGGAGCAAGCTGGTCTAGTGAAAGGTATCTCTGCCCATGGCAGGGGGTGGAATGGGATGAGCTTTAAGGTCCCTTCCAACCCAAACCAGTCTGGGATTTTGTGATTTTATGATTTTTGCCTTGCAGAATGAAAAACAGGTTTCGTGTTCAATCACTGGTGCCACACATCACATTAAGGTACCAGTCTGTAAGGGGTAGAAAGGGTTTCTACCACAAATAATACCAAACATTTGCTCTGTAGCTCCTTAAATCCACGAGTACGATGATTGTAAGAGGAGTTTGGGTGCTGCTCATGGACTAGAGCATTGGAATGGAAAATGTAACAAATACAGAGCAGGAAGGAGGCTTCCTGCAGCTGCAAAGTGGTGTTAAATCTTTTAAGAAATCAGCAGTGAGCTCAGGAAGGACAGTGCCGTGTGTACAAGGCTGGAGCTCAAATCTGCTGCTCTTTTCCCTCCAGTCTGTTGTCCATCCTGAGCACAGCTGTTTTAGTGCAGGAATTTTGGCTTTGGCCATGAACTGCAGGCTAAACGCCGTCCTAATGCCTGGTCTTGGGTTTTTCTCCCCCTTCCCAGGAAGAAGAATGCCAACACGAAGATGAAGTAGAGCGTTTCCTATGCTGGCCACGGCGCCCGCACGCTGGTGTCGGCTGGGTAGGGACGGGCTCTTGCCTCTGGCCAAACCCATTCCCGGGACAAGATGAAGCCAAGGAGGAGCTTCCCGCCGCGCTGGAGCCGCAGTGACTGCTGCCCACTTTAAAGCCCATGTGCCACCGTCCCTGGCGAGATGAAAGAAGTGGTGCTGTGGTCACCCGAGGAGGTGACCAGCTGGCTGACGGACAATGCCGTGCCGGAGTACTGTGAGCCCCTGAAGAGCTTCACCGGGCGGGACCTCATCAACCTGACGGAGGAGGATTTCAAGAAATCCCCTCTGTCCCGGGTGTCTTCCGACAGTGGCCAGCGGCTGTTGAACATGATCGAGGGGCTGAAGATGGCTCACCACATGGAGGCTCACAAGAACGGCCACGCCAACGGGCACGTGCGTGCCGGCGACGCCGTGCGCCAGAACGGCTTCGGCGCCGCGCTCAAGCTCAATGGGGTCCCCAACGGCTTCAAGAAGGAGATGATCAAGATCCCCATGCCAGAGCCGGAGCGCTCGCAGTATCCCATGGAGTGGGGCAAGACTTTCCTGGCTTTTATTTATGCACTTTTTTGTTTCGTCTTCACCACGGTGACTATCTCAGTGGTTCATGAACGAGTGCCTCCCAAGGAGGTGCAGCCTCCCCTCCCAGATGCATTTTTTGATCGCTTTGATCGGGTGCAATGGGCTTTTTCTATTTGTGAAATCAACGGCATGATCCTTGTAGGACTGTGGTTTGTTCAGTGGCTGCTCTTAAAATACAAGTAAGTAAAACCTCTTCAAAACTTGACTGCTTCTGACAGCTTTTGGAGGGCCGATGCTGGTTTGCACCCAAACAAAATGAAGCTCCTTGTGATCTTCTTATCTGTTTTCAGAGTTGAAATAGATAGCACGCAGTGTGAGCTGCTTGTGCAGAAGGCAGAGGTCCAAATGTTCCCTAAGAAACTGAGAAACACCCCTGCTAATGTTGGCCTTCACGGTTCACTCAAATTCATGGTTAACTTTTTCATGTGTGAAAAGCCCTGGACTGGATGAAATGATATTCTGAACTCACTGCTTGTTCAGAGGGACCACAGTTTATGCTCTTGGGAGTGCAGGGTCCAGGATCCGAGGGAATAGCTGGAGCTGTGCCAGGATGGTTTAGGCTGGAGATCAGGGAACGGTTCCCCCAGAACTGGCTTACCCCAGAGGGTGCTGGGCACAGCCCTGAGGCTGCCAGAGCTCCAGGAGCAGTTTGGACACTGCTGCCAGGGCGGCACAGGGTGGGATTGTTGGGGTGTCTGGGCAGGGCCAGGAGCTGGATCAGTGATCCTTGTGGATCTCTTCCAGCTCAAGATATTCCATAATTTTAAACCCAAGGGAAACAGCTCGAGGAGTGGAGTGGGACTGCCCCTGAGAAGGAGGTGTTGGGTTAATCGGGGTCAGACAGCCTGTGGTGGAGCTGAGCAGAGGCTGTAGGTGAAGAACAGCAGAATCCATGGAGATTTTGAAGCAGTGAGATGGGGAACATACGTATATTCGTGTCACTGGCAGATGTGAAGGTCCCCCCCTACTGTGGCCCCATTTGCATTGGGGTGTTTGTTTTTATTTCTGTTAGAGAATCACAGAATGCTTGGGTCTGGAAGAGACCCTAAAGGTAATCCCATTCCTACCCCTTGCGAGGGGAAAATCCCCTTTGGAAGGGCCTTTTCTGGTGTTAGGGGAAGATGCCAGGGAGTTGCAGAGCTTGGTCAGTGTATGCACTGGTCATGGAATGTTTCAAAGACCAAAATCCCTCTTTTCTATCTGTGAGCAGAGGGATCAAGGTCCGAGAGGCCTAAGCTGTGGCTGAGCAGCAGAAAGAGAAGAGCAGGAGAAGGGGAAGAAGAGCAGGAGAAAGGGAAGAAGAGCAGGAGAAAGGGAAGAAGAGCAGGAGAAAGGGAAGAAGAGCAGGAGAAAGGGAAGAAGAGCAGGAGAAAGGGGAAGAGCAGGAGAGGTGCAGGCAGGAACAGGAGCCCAGTGAGGTGGCTTTATCTGGAGGACCTTGTTCTTGTGGCTTTGGATGGTGCATACCAAAGGCGTGGTGACTTCAGTTCTACAGAAAGAGCTGAATCTCTTTTGTGGTGGGGTTATCCCCTCCCTTTGAAACTTAATTAAGGAATAAAGGGAGGGAATTTGGGCCAGATGGGCCTTTCTTACTTCTGCTTCCTCATCCCTTGAGGTTCAATGGGGCTTGGAGCAACCTGGGATAGTGGAAGATATCTCTGCTTGTGGCAGGGGTGGAACTGGAAGGGCTTTAAGGTCCTTTCCGACCCAAACATTCTGTGATTCCATGATTCTAATGCTGTCCATGGCATGGGATTGGGCTGGTGTCTCTCCAGAAGGCAGGATCAGGTCTGGCTGGGCACTCTGGAGTTTCCACAGAGAGCTCAAGGAAGCTGCTGAGGCATGTTAACTTCTCTGGGAAGCGTTCCCAGATGCTGTGGGAGAAGCACAATGCCAGGATTGGCCATGTGGTTGGCTCATGGGGCTGAAGGAGCAGTGTGCTCCCTGCTGAGGTCTGCAGAGCTGGAATGGAGTTCTCTGGGCCAGGAATAAGTGTGGAGGAATAAGTACTTGCTGGCTAGCTCTGCGTCTCACACTCACACAAATCCTCTGGAGAAGGGGAAATAGGCTTTTTACATTTGTTTTTTCTTTGTATTACAGTGCAGAGCTCTCTCAGACTTTCCTAAGGTAAAATATGCCAAATCCAGGAAAATCAAACAGTAGTTTTAATTAAAAAAAGAAATTCAGTGCTCAGTAAAATGCTGTCACTTCTTTGGTCTCTCAGAATATGGGGTAGCAGCCTTTAATCCCTAACCCCCTGTTTGCCTTTATGTTATAAAGAAAAAAGCAGGTTCATGTCTGGTTCTAAAAGCCACAAGTGTGTGATCTGAGAGGAAAAACTCTGCAGAGGAAAACCCCTGCCCCACTGGAATGGTGCCCTCCACACTTAAATTTCAATTTGTGGAGCAAGATTAATAATTGTAATTCTTAACTTGCAGATTTGCCCATGTTTACACCAGGAGAGGGAGAGTATTGTGTTACAGCAGTGGGTACTCCAGTGCAAAATGTGTTTACTCAGGCAGAGTTGAATTTTTCCTGATAAATCAAGGCACTCAAGGTGTTGGTGACCTGGAACTGCAAACTCATACTCCTCCAAGAGTGGAGCACTCCAATTTTAAAACTGTGCCAAAAGCACTGAAAAATTACAAAGATGGCCAATTTTGAGTTTCGAAAGAGCTCAGCTTGATGGGAGTATTACTTTCTTAAAAGTGAGCGAAATAGCAACAACTGAATTCCAGTGCCTGAAGGGAACCTCCAAGAAAGATGGAGAGAGACTCTTTAGAAGGGCCTGGAGGCACAGGACACACGGAATGGCTTCCCACTGCCAGAGGGCAGGGACAGATGGGATTTTGGGAAGGAATCATTCCCTGGGAGGCCCTGGCACTGGGTGCCCAGAGAAGCTGTGGCTGCCCCTGGATCCCTGGCAGTGTCCAAGGCCAGACTGGATAGGGCTTGGAGCAACCTGGGCTAGTGGAAGGTGTCCCTGCCCATGGCAGGGGGTGGGATTGGATGGGCTTTAAGGTCCCTTCCAATCCAGACTGTGGATTCTGTGAATGCCAGAACCTGCAGCTGGAAATGGCTGTAAGTGCAAAGAGCAGTGATTTAAAATGAACCAAACCCCACAGGGTCTGCAGCCAGCGGCACAGGGAGGGTGATTGCTGTAATTGGATCCACCCCTGATTTCTGTAACCCTGACAGTGATCTCTCCTTAGGATCTCTCCAGAGGTTGCTCCTGTCCTGGTGGATGTGCCAGGAGAAGTCTAATTTTCTTTCTTTGAGGTGCTTTCAGGTGTTATCCCAGTGGGGCAGATTTGGGGCTGGCTGTCCCTCCTGAGCCCATCCTTTACCCCGGGTGCTCGTGCTGGTTTTGCAGAAGCACCTCATGGTGCCTCAGATCTGCATCTGCCCTCGCTGTGAACATCAGCCCTCACTAATAAATATGTATCTCTGCAGCTATGGCTTCCCTGCAAACACCGTCCTGCAGCCAGAGCAGCTCTGTATTTTTATTTGGAAGCTTGCCTTGCAGGTGTGAACTGCTTCCTTTATAATGCTGCTCAGGAAAGATGTGTTCTTTGCCTCCTCTGGGTTATACAGGAGACCCTTTGTAATCACTGAATTGTGTGTCAGCTGAAATAAACTTGCTCTTTTCCATCTTACAGTGAAAATCCTGTAACTTTATCCCCTGCCTGAAGAGGAAATCAGTGATGGCCACAGCTAATGGAGGGGTGTGGGGCATGAAATCCCCTTTAATGTCTTCAGCACCCAATCTGCACAGGCTTTGGCATCCTAATCCTTAGATTTCCTGTAATCACCTTCAAGGGCAGTGTGAGTTGAGTTGCTCCTGTGTTCCTGGCCTGGAAGGCGTGGGAATATTTGTGGAGTAGTTCAGCATTCCCAGGTGTAAGCTGATAGTGTCACGAGTTTCCAAAGCATCAGGAGAAAACAGCTGGTGGTTTGTTTTATTTACCTTTGTGGATTTTGTTAGCCTTGAGTGACCTCCTTATTTCAGCCTGTTTTTTCTCCCTGCCAGGTCTATAATTAGCAGAAGATTTTTCTGTATAGTTGGCACACTCTACCTGTACCGGTGTATTACCATGTACGTGACTACACTCCCAGTACCTGGAATGCATTTCAAGTGTTCTCCAAAGGTAAACTCCTTCTGGCTGCCCTGCTATGCTCTGATCTCTGTGTTTTCCCCTTGTCCTGCTGTTCCCCAAACTGCTTTCTCAAGAAGTGTTTCTAAGGGAGGGGATTCTGCCCCTCTGCCCTGCTCTCATGGGAGACCCCCCAGAATTCTGGGCACAGTTCTGGTGCCCCCAACATAAGGAGGACATGGAACTGTTGGAGCAGGTCCAGAGGAGGCCATGGAGTTGCTGAGGGGACTGGAGCACCTCCCATCTGGAGCCAGGCTGGGAGAGCTGGGGCTGCACAGTCTGGGGGAGAGAGGGTTGTGTGGAGACCTTGCAGCTCCTTCCAGGGCCTGAAGGAATACAGGGAAGCTGGAGAGGAGGGACCCTGCATCAATAACTGGAGTGCCAGGACAAGGGAGAATGGGTTCCCATTGCCAAATGACAGGGTTAGATGGGATATTGGGATGGAATTATTTCCTGGGAGGGTGAGGAGGCCCTGGCACAGGGTGCCCAGAGAAGCTGTGGCTGCCCCTGGATCCCTGGCAGTGTCCAGGGCCAGGCTGGATGGGGCTTGGAGCATCCTGGGATAGTGGAAGGTGTCCCTGCCCATGGCAGGGATGGACTTTAAGGCCAAACCAGCTCCAGCCATTCTATAATTTTAATTTGAGAATGTTGGTTTAGTGTGACAGGGACATCCTTCTGCAGGTTGCTGGCTGTCCTCTCAGTGGAGGTGCTGACAGGTGCTGCAGGGCAGGGCAGGAATTCCCAGCCTTTTCAAAGCACTGAGCTACCCAATTTCTGTGGCAAATTTTCAACTAATTTGCATGATCAGCATGTTCCTACCCCCACTGAAGCTGTTGAAGGTGTGCAACCTTTTCCACGTGTGAGTCACTTGATTTTTTAATAAATACACACCTTAGTGTGTCAAATCCAAATATGATTCATGGTTGAAAAGGGCCCAGAGAGACTGTCCAACGACTGTCTCCTGCACAGATTTTTGCAATTCTGTTAGCACAAAGACTTCTCACCTCCTCCCCAGTCCAGCACTGACTCCAAGAGGCAAACTAGGCTTGTGAAAGCTGTGGCTGAAACCAGGCTACTGGAAGAGAGGTGCTTGAACCTTGTGGTCAGCCTGGAAGGGTAATCACATGCTCAGGGTGGAGCTGGGACAGGGCTGGTGGTGTTGCATCCATCTCTGGTCACCCCAGCATTGCTGGAATCCTGGTCCTTACTGCAATTCCTGGGGCTGGTTGTGCTGTGACGCAGTTGAAGCAGGAGAAAGGGCAGAAGCACAGCCATAAATCAGGTGGCAGGTTGTAAAATCACTGAGGTATAGGTAGTGAAATCCTGGTTGGACTTGATCCACATGCTGAGGTACAGGTAGTAAAATCCTGACTGGACTTGATCCACATTCTGTCATTGTTTTGGTGAGGATTGGCACATCCAAACAAAGCCAAAATGCTTTGGTTCCTCAGGGAAGCCCAGCCAGTGTTTGCCAAGGCAGAGCCTTTGTGGCTTTTGGAGGGATTTTGGAAAGAGAAGTGAGTGGGAGAGGATTCAGCACTATGTTTGAGCAGCCTGCTGCTAGGAAATTAAAAAAGAGAGAACACAGGTATTTATGGGCTGAAGTGAATAAATCTGCCTGTTTGGGGAATTTGGGGAATTTACGGCGCTGGCAAATCCTTCTCATTACTCAAGTAGAGACAAGCCGAGGGCCCTGATAAGATTAAGGAGTTTTGTTGATAGCTCTAAATGTACTGGTGGGAAAAGAATAACCTCTCAACACCTTATTGAGTTCTGTGTGATTGTGAAAAGTGGGCTTTGGGGAGCAGTTTAGTGTTTGTGAGCAACTGTTAGCAGGAAATGTTTAATTCCTGCAAAGAACTGTGCTCAAGTCTGTCAGAAATTATTAATTTCTACTTCTTAAAGCAAGGCCAAGCTTTTATTTTAATGCATGATGGCCAGCCTGGGTGATCTGTGTTTCCTTCTAACAGTTCAATGGTTTCCATGGATTTTCAAACATCATAAAATGAGGTGAGGATGCAGCACATGTGTGCATTGATCCATTAGTCCCTGCTTCCTGATGGGTCCCAGAGGTTCTCCACACATCCTGCTTGTCCCACAGCATACTTTTTTTTTTGTGGATTTGTTTAATATTTGGCCTTGGCTAAGAGCTGAGAGCAGCAAAAGTCTTGGGCAGTGCCAGCTGCCCTCGGTCACTTGGGAAAGAGGGCAGTGTCCTCATGGGAAGGATTTGGTTTGCTTGGATTTGGCTTTCTTTGGGCAAACTGAAGTTTTTTCAGGAATGCTCTGTGAGCAAGTGCCATGGCTGGGGCTGGGTCTGAGCAAATCCTGGTGTGGAGGGAGATCCCTGTTTTGGCTGCCATGGATTCAAAGCACAAGTTTGGCACCGTGCTCTGATAGACACCACAGATGTTTCTGTTGGAATGGGAAGTGGAAAAAAATAATCTTGCAGACTTTTCCAAGGCCTTAGGGTTTGGAGTGAGACACTCTTCTGTTCATCAGATCCTGGCTTTGGCAGATGGCTGTTCAGCCTGGGCAGTTCCCCCTGGTTTCTGTTGGATGATCACCTGTAGGGCTTGCGCTGTTACCAACAACATGAATTAAATTAAACTCATTTATTTTAGAGTGCGGTGCCTCTTGAACAGAAGGAAAATCTCACCTGAGCACCAGCTACAAGAGGTGCAAAGCATCAAAACACTGGTGTCTCATTTCCAGTCTTTTTCCTGCTAGAAATGTGCACCCAGCTTTTGGGAAGGGCTGAGGATTTATTAATCTGCTGATTGAGCTTGTGGATCAAAGCAGAAAGGGAGAAGAACTGAAATGCCAAATTGCTGGTTTAAAACCATTGCTTTGAGGTGTGGTATTTTACTGTGCTTTTGTGTTTTGCTGTTCCACCAGCTCTTTGGAGACTGGGAATCTCACCTGCGAAGGATAATGAAGTTGATTGCTGGCGGAGGCTTGTCCATCACGGGCTCCCACAACATGTGTGGGGACTACCTGTACAGCGGCCACACCGTCATCCTAACCCTCACCTACCTGTTCATCAAAGAGTGTGAGTGCCCTGCAGCTCTCCTGCTGAGGGATTCCTTCCTGCTGAGGGATTTATTTCTGTTGTGCTCAATTTGAGTTAAAACACATGTGTTTTCCATGATGAGAGCGAATGGCCTCAAGCTGGATATTAGGGAAAAATTCTGCACCAGAGGGATTGTAATGGTTTGGGATGGAAGGGACCCTAAAGCCCATCCAGTGCCACCCCATGCCATGGGCAGGGACACCTTCCACTAGCCCAGGCTGCTCCAAGCCAGTAAGTCCAACCTGGTCTTGGATCTTGCCCAGGGATCCAGGGGCAGCTCCTCTGGGCACCCTGTGCCAGGGCCTCCCCGCCCTCACAGGGAACAATTCTTTCCGAGTATCCAATCCAAACATGTTAATTTGAGCAGGTTAATTTGACTGGCTAGGGTGTATTATATCTTTCTCAAAGATTTAATAACCTTTCTCATTTCCAAGAAACTCATTGCCCTGAGTACAATTTTAAGCTACACCTTAAAAGAGTGATACTTATTTTGTGGTCTCAGCATTCCTGCTCTTAATCTCAGCACAGGCATCTCTGTGTCAGCCAGGATTGCAGTCCATGACCTCTGCTAATCACTGCAATAGTCCTGATAAGGTTCCACTTTGAAGTAACCCCTGCTTGTGCTTCTTTGTAGATTCCCCACGGCGACTCTGGTGGTACCACTGGCTCTGCTGGGCGTTCAGCATGGTGGGGATGTTCTGCATCCTCCTTGCTCATGACCACTACACTGTGGACGTGGTGGTGGCTTACTACATCACTACAAGGCTATTCTGGTGGTACCACACAATGGCCAACCAGCAAGTGAGTTCCTCCTACTCCTTGGATGCTCCTGCTGTAGCCTGGGAGGTGGGGGAATAGCCAGGCTCACCCATGTCCTGTGGAGTCCCTCTCTTCTCCCCAGCCATTGGGTTTGCAGGGGAGAAAGAGGCGTCATTGACTGGGTACTTCTTGTGTCTTGACCACAAAAATATGGGAAGGTCTTCCCAAAGGCAGGCAGGGCTCTCCTGCCCCTGGGTAACCTCAGTCTTTGAAGTCCTTCTGAATTTGGGCCAGGTGGCCACATTTGTGATAGAAGAACAAACCATTTAGATTCTTTTGCCTTGGTTTTGTTTGGTTTGGTTGCTGAGGCCAGCTGGGCTTTTTCTGTCTTCTGTGGCTTGTGCCACAGGTCTCTCAAGTACGGGAGGAGGCCTTGCTAAAAATGAACTGGTTTTTGAAAGTGTTCCCAATGGGTGGTGAGTTCTCCCAGCTGGTGAACTAGAGCAATCAGAGAGGAGCTGACAATGCTGAGGAAAGTGAAACTTCCCCTGCTCTGCCAGGGCAGGGTCAGGCTGGAGATGAGGGAAAGGTTCTTCCCCCAGAGGGTGCTGGGCACTGCCCAGGCTGCCCAGGGAATGGGCACAGCCCCGAGGCTGCCAGAGCTCCAGGAGTGTTTGGATACCACTGCCAGGGCTGCACAGGGTGGGATTGTTGGGGTGTCTGTGCAGGGACAAGAACTGGATCAGTGATCCCTGTGGGTCTCTTCCAGCTCTGGGTGTTCCATGATTCTCTGAGAGAAAATGCACAAGTCTTTCCCATGGATAGTGGACAAGGGAGTTAAGAGGCATTTTTAGGTCCATAACAGCATGTTGGTATCCAGATGTTTTCTGTGCTCCTGGTCAAAGATCTTTTGCTTATCTGTGGCATATGCTGTTAATTTTGTTTAAGAAAGACCTCCTCTGATGGTAGACAATGCGTTTATATTGAACAGTGCAGATTTTTAGATCCTATCACAGAAGCATCATGGAATGACCTGGTTTGGAAGGGGCCTTAAAGGTCATCTTGCTCCCAGCCCCAGCAGGCCTTGTAGCTCCCACCTCATTATCCCACTGGTTTGGTGCTGCCTGAAGCAATACACCACAGCCAAGCCTTGTCGTGCATTTCTGGCCAAATGCCTAAGTGCAAATTAGGTGTCCTTTGATCTTCAGTCAGTTTGGGAGGCACTGTGTTCGACAGGAGTCTGTGCCTGTGCTCTGCAGCTCTTGTCACACCCCCCCAGAGGATCCCACACTTTGACTCTGCTCCTGGGCTCTCAGAACATTGGTGCTTCCAAGCTGGAAGTGCTGGAATCAGGAGTGCCCCGAGTCCTGCTGAGGACTTGCTTCAGCAGAGCCTTTGCTGTGGAAGCATTCCTGTTCCACTGCCTGATGCCACTCAGGAGGGGGCTCAACACTGCTGCCCTGAGCTGCCAGGATGTTGGGAAATGCCAGTCCCTGGATCCTCCCCTGAGCACACACTGGTGTGCTGCTCTCTCCTGCCTCATGCTGGGGCTTGTGCCTGGCCTTAAAATTAAAAGCAGCAGTGGATTTATTTGACATGTGAGCTTGACATGGAGATTAAGCTCAGTGTGCAAGCCCTGTGTTTGTGTATTCCCTTTGGGTGGCTGGATACAGAGATTCCTGGCTCTGGCATGGCTAATAGGCAGCAGAGGGGTTGGATAATTCCCTTGGGGCCTGCCCACTCTGTGTGTCTGTGTGCTGGGGCTTGCTCATGGCTGAGAGAAGCAAAAGACAGGTGGAAGCAGTCTGGGAGTGTGTGGAGGGCAGAGCAGGGTTTTGACTTCCTCCAGATGGGATGGGATGGGATGGGATGTGCCCTGCTCTTGGCTCCACAGGCACACAACCACTTGCAGAACAATCGTGGAATTTCAGAGGCACTTATGGAACAATCGTGCTTTCGGATGGCATTTCCATTCCCAAGGAAGAGCAGACACTGGTCTTTGGGCCACTCATTCCTTTCCCATCAAACACCTGATGTCCTGTAGACAGGGTGAGCAATGTTTGGTGTGTGCAGGCAGGCTGGGACCTGTTTGGGAGGTGAGGTTTTGGGAGTAGCAGGAAGCAGGACACCACTGGTGAGCGGTGGCGAGCGAAGTTGTGTGAATAAAGGACCTGCCCTTCCGTAATCCTCTTTTTGTCCTTTTCTCCCGGCAGGTGCTAAAAGAAGCTTCCCAAACTAACCTCCTTGCAAGGGTCTGGTGGTACAAGCCCTTCCAGTACTTCGAGAAGAATGTCCAAGGAATTGTACCTCGCTCCTACCACTGGCCCCTGCGGTGTCCGGTGCTGGCGCGGGGCCGGCAGGTCAAATACAGCCGCCTGGTGAGTGACACGTAACAGTGTCCCCACAGCCCCCGAAGGACCTGTCCCAAGTGCTCACAACTCCAAGAGAAGATGCCATAAACAAAACTCCACTGCTCCCTGACCCTTTCTTTAGCAGCTCCCTGGACCTGACCTGTTCAGTTACCTGGTAAGCACTGTGATCTTTTTTTCTCTCCAAAGGATCTGCGTTGGACAACAATAAAAAGAATTTAACTGATCATGCACTGTTACACATTTCTCGTTGATAGAGTCGGGATTTGCATTTGCCCATCACCATGTTCCTTTGTATATGATGCGACAACATAGATGAAAAGCTTTTATATCATAAGTTCTGGTCTTTCCAGTCACATCTGGGAACAAAGCATATTATTTTCTTGGGAAAACATACTTTTCATATCTCTTGCCCCAAAGATTGGGCTGTAAGCCATTTTCTAGCAAATGACTATATGAAGGTTTCTAAATATCTGCCTTGGGTGAAATCAAGAAATCTTTCTACCTGTTGCACCGTGCTACAAATAAGATGATAGACACAGAAAGGTTTGGTAAATCCTGATTTTGTAGAATCTGCAGTGACTGACTGTGTCAAAAAAGTGCAAAAAAAAAAAAAAAAAAAAAAAAAAGAAAAGAAAAAAATGTAAAGTGATTTTCTAAGTATTTCCTAACTTTATTTTTCAAAATGTGTATGAAAAAAAAATTAAATTTAAAAAGATTTTTACATGTCAGAGAATAGAGAGTTAAAAAATTTAAAGAAAATGCTTCTTGGGAGAGAGAGAGATTTGTCTATGTTTCTAGTGCCTTTCTTGTCTTGATTGTATGGTCAGTAGGCAGTCTTAAATGTTTTTATTTAAAATAAAGTATTCCATGAAAGCAGAATTATATATACTGTATAATTACTAATTTTTGCATTTATAGCTAAATTAAACTGGAAATTTGCTTATAATGTTGAAATTGCCACGTGTAGGGAAAAACCTCCCACCCCACCAAATAGAAAGGGTCCGACCTTGCTCACACATTGTGGACAGGTCAAGCTAAAAAAGTATCACTTTATTGTCTACTTGGTAGCTGGATTTTAAAAAGCAAAACAGCCATGAATTCCTGTTTTTTAAGAATTTTACAAATGATCACTGAGTGAACTATGAATGGTTTCTCCATCCCCTTATCAAAGTGTTGTTGAAAAACAACAAAGATAATCTATTTCTTTAAAATATTTGTGCAGAAACTGCATGTAATTCTAAGTTTTCACTCCTACCATACATACTGTATGTTTGGGGAAGTCTCCTATCCTAAACTTGCCAATGTGCAGAACAAAAATAGTTTTTATAAAAAAGAATGAAGAAGAGAAAAATATATATATAAATATATATATATATATATATCCATTCTGTATTTTACGTGAAGCAGAGTTATCTTCTGTAGGTTTTTTGTGTATTCACAAGGTGATATTTGTATTGTAAAACAACAATGGTGAAGGAAAATAAAAAAGGCTTTTGAAAAATGTAGTTTCCTTTATCTTTTTAATATTCAGTTGAAATTTAAAGCTGGGTTTATTCTTCCAAACCTTGCCTTTAAGTTGATGTTATTGCACTGTAGGCCATCCGATGTGGACTGTACGGAAACTGCACTGATGTGGAATTGCTGTTGGGCAAAACAGTGCCTTATCTGAAATAAATGCTATGCAATCGATGCCGAGCGGGTGGGAGGAGCCTTCCTGGGAGCCATCTCCAGGCCTTGAAAAATCTACCCCACAACTGCTGGGACACAGCACAGGGCAGGGAGAGCATCCCTTCCCCCAGGAGCTGCCAGTCCTGGCCCCTGGACTCCAGAAAAAAAAAAGAGAAGCCAATTTCTGTGCGTCCGTGGTGGTGAAAGTGTCATTGCTTCCTTCTTTTCTTTTTGTCTTGGTTTTTTATTTTTTTTTGGGGGGGGGATGCTTTACTTCCACCTCTCTGCCCTGTTCCTCAGCCTTGGCCAAAACGTTCCTCAGAGAGCTGGTGGGGTGTTGCTTCTGCTGCTCTGCCTGGCTGTTGCTGGGGCTGCTGAGAACTGCTCCTTCCTTATCAGTTCTGTCTCCCTGGGAGGGAGGGAGGGATGAGAAAGGAGGGAGGGGCTCCTTGGCGAGCCCTTTGCATTTGCAGAGCTGGGTGGGAATTCAGGGCTCAGCTCTGCCTGCTCTGCCTCCACGGCTTTACCTTGGCAACTTTTGGGGCTAAAATTCAGTTTTCAAGCAGCCCAACCCCACCCCAGCTGATTTTTGAGCTGTTTTTGAGCTAGTTCGTGCTCCCAGACGTAACCCGAGGAGTAGATTTTTCAAGACCTGGCATCACGCACATCCGAACCATTGACATAAGTAAATGTATGGATATATATGCACATGACATTAAATGGAATCTGCTGAATCCTGCCTTGTGGTGTCTGACTTACTGCATGGCTCTGGCTCCACACAGTCCCATCTGTGGCTGTGCTCTTGGGTAGGGCATGCTGCTGCCTCGGGAAGGGAGCCTGGGAATGTGGGACAGGGGGTTCAGGAGTGGCCTTGCTGCTGGCTCTGGGGGAGGGGATGGATTTGGGACAGAACTCCTGTGAGGTGGCTCAGTCCAGGCTGTGGAGCTTGTGCTGCCTTGTACTGCTCCTTCCTGGGGAGTCTCTGCCTAGCAGCTCTGGCTGGGTGGGATGGGATGTGGCTCGGGGTCAGGACAATGTTCAGCATGGTGCTGATGGCCAGAATCCCAGATATCCCACTGCATTCCCCCCCAAACTTCAGGTCAGATCCATCTCCAGCCATCCCCCAGCCTCTGCTTTCTGGAGAATGCAGCCAGGGGTGGTGGGGCTCCTCTGCCATCACTGGACACCACACTTGGCCTGTGAATTTTGTGTTCCTGGGCTGAGTTCCTTGGGTGACTTCCAGGGACAATCTTGTCCCAGTTAGAGAGGCTGCGCCGCCAAAGTGATTCCCTTGCCCTGGGCATTGGTGCATTGTTGCTCCACCCTTGGGTGGAGCCTTGCTGCTCCTCTTTGCTTGGTGCCCATCAGAGAGGTGAACACAGCAAACTACAGGTCTGTAAAAGCTGGAATCTGGCGTTGTGCTGCCCCCATCCAGCAGAACTCATGGATCTCCCCATGCTGTGCCAGTGAAACCATCCTCTGTGGCCTTCAGCTGAGCGTTGGGGGTGTCCTTAGAGGACAGGCAGAGCTGGGTTTGGGGGTGGAGGGGCAAACCTGGACAGTCCAGTGCAGGTGCCAGGAGACTGAAATTGGGAAAAGGGGTCTGCACCAGAAAACACTGGAAAAGGATGGTTCAAGGTGGAGAAAGACCTGGCCAAACCAGAATCTTTGCCAGCAGGGTGGGCGCTGATGTTGTCAAGATGCATCTGGAGAGAGCCTTTAGTGCTGCCACATTTTAAACCCATAAAACACAGGGGTGGGAGGTGTTTGAGGAGCATGAACCAAGCCAAGGGCAGCTTTGATCCCTTTGCCTTCCTGTACTCTGGAAAGAGCAATTCCATCAACTTCCCCCTCCTGCTTTTTCTGAGGACACAGCTCGGTGCTCATTCTCTTCTGGTGCCAGTGGATCTGAACGCTGTCCGAAGATTAGCCACAAGTTCCTGTTTTGGCAATTTCTGCCATCCGACTCATCAGTTATTGGCCACAAATATTTGCCAGAAGGATCTATGGTTTCTTTTTGCATCCTCTCAAATGCCTTTCCTGTCCCTGGCTGTCCATGTGTGCTGCAGTTGGGCAAGGAATGCTGGTAAGCACCAGGGTTTGGGCACGACACCTTTGCACATCCCTTGATTAAATAAATAAATGTTTGGACACTATTCACAGGCACATGATGGGATTACTGTGACTCCGCAGGACCAGGGGTTGGGTTTTGATGGGTCCCTGTGGGTCCCTCCCAAATAGGATATTCTGTGATTCCATGATGGAATTCCATGATGGAAGGAGCAAGGTGTTGCAAGGTTTGGGAGCAGACAGGGCTCCCATAACTTGGTTTGCAGCAGCAGCAGCAGCAGCTCTGTCACTGCTGGCATGGGTGGGCACAGAGCAGCCCACCTTGTTAATTTTCTAACCATTGTTTCCCCCAAAAAAGCCCCAGGTGGACTGAATTTGGCTCTGCCCAACTCTGCATTGCTGGTTTTGGGTCTTGAGGTTTTTGTGGTTCTGTGCCAGAGCTTTTTAGCTTGGCATGTGCTGCTTGGCTTTTCCTGGGAGCCATGCTTCCCTGGGCTCTCCCACATCCCAGGGAAGTGCTCTGTCCCTGGGCCTGCTCCTGCTGCTTCTGAGGAGGGATGGCAAAATGTTCTGTATTAGTGCTGAAGCTTTAACCCCTGGTTAGATTTAAGGCACATCACCTGGGGAATTTTGGGGTGTCTGGACATAAATTATTAGCAGCAAAAAGTCACCAGGACTTGGTTATCCAGAAGGGCAGGAGAGTTCTTGCTCTTGAGGCAAGGCAAGGGAAGGAGAGGTGAGGCACCCCAGGACAACATTTTAATTATATTTGCTAGGTATCCTTTCAGTTCAGCTGTCACTCAGTGACCTGTGCAGGATGTTGAGTTCAGAAACTGCAATTGCCCCAATTTTGTTACCTTTCCATTCAATCTGCTCTTCCTAAGCTCCCCATGCGGGCTCCCAGCTGTGTTTTCCAGCAGGAAAGTCACAGTTTGGCACCACAAAGAAGTGATCCCACTTCCAGCTGCTGCTTGGAGTAGGGGGATGTGTTCTGACCAGGGAAGGTGGGGAAGAAAATCCACGGGGTGCTGCCTAAAGCAGTGTGCCCTTGCCAGAGCCTGGCAGGGTTCTTGCTGACAGCTCTGTTCAAACACTTTATCTCCTGCCATCCTGGGCCTGAACAAAAAGGACTTTGGCCATTCTCTGGTAAATAAACAACATTATGTAAGGGACCTCCTCATTGCTGTGGAGGCTCTGGGGGCTGTGAGAGTGCTGAGGGCCCTCATACCCAGGATCTTGGGCTCTGGGGAGCAGCTCAGCTCTGTACAAGCCACCTGCTCATGCTGAGATGATGGTGGTTCCAGTTTTCTGCTCGGGTCCTGGCTAGTGCTTAGCAAACAGGCTGGAATCGAGGTTTCTGTCCTGCAGGGTTGAATGAGGCCATGAAACTGGGAAATTACCCATCATCACAGTGGCTTCTCAGGAAAAAAGGGACTTTTTTGCCCGCTAGAGCAGGGGGGGCAAAAGGCTTGATTCAGGAATTCTTCTAGGCCCTCTAATTTAAAAATATTTAAAAATTTTTTTTAAAAAAAAGGGATTTTCAGTCTCTTCATTGCCCATCAGAAGATTTTTTTTTTGCTTCAGAAGGTTTACAGAGAAAATTGTGGCCTGAGCATTTTTAGGGGAAGAGTTTAGTTTCACCCAGTCCCAGCTTGGATGGTTTGCAGAAAGGGAGCTCTCTTGGAGACCAGGCAATGCTGGTTTTAAAGTGAAATTTGGGTGCTGTAGGAAAGGGCCACCTCTCTGAAATGATCTGGTCTTGCTTGGGAGGGCTGTGGAACTGAAAAATGAAGAGAAGAAAGGGAAGCAAATGCTTCATGGGTTTATATTTCCAAGCCCATTTTCTTAATTTATTTTATTTCTTTATTTTATTTTATTTCTTTATTTATTTTATTTTTCCTGTATAGAGGTAGTTTGAATCCCCTTTCTTAATGACCTGGAAGCACAAGGTTCACTGACGAAAGAAATGCTCATTTGGCCATCTGTGTTGAGTGGTTTCCCTTCTGTCAGCTTTGCCTGATTCCTTCAGTGGATCAATTAATCCCAAGTGGATTTAAAGACTTTTCCTGCTGAGGATGAGATCCCTGTGCTGTTTGCAGCCCCTGGATGTGCCTGGGGAGGTTGCAGAGTGCAGTTCTGTGGTAGCAGGGATGGGGAGGAACCTTTTTTCAGGAGGATGAAGATTATAAAGAAAACATCACTTTCTTTAGACTCGTTTGGCACAAAAAATTGGCCACAAAAACCAGGAAGAAGCTGGGGACTCTTGATTTTGGGAAGGAGCATAGTCTGTGGGAATTTGTCATCTTCCACAGGCAGGGAGGCATTCAGAGGGATTTGCCAAGCCCTTAGCACCGAACCTGAGATCTTTGCAGCCCAGGAAGTGCCTTTTCTGCACCAAAAAGCTCCTTGCTTCTGTAGTTATGGGCCTGGACAAGGTCACAGCACCTGGGGAAGATGAGGAGCTGTGGGTTCCCAGAACCTCAACAGGAAAACAATTTAAAGTATTCCCTAAGGCATGTTTTGAGTTGTCATCAGTCTTCCTTTTCCTCCTCCACCTCCAGCCACTGGTGGTTACAGAGCTGCTTTCCTCAGCTGTTTTCATTTTGGAGGCTGAGGCTAGCAGAACGCTCCCTCACTGTAACAATTCCTTCAAACTCAGTCTCTTAGCTTTTCCTGATGCTCCAGCAAATGTCTCACCTGCAGGAAGAGCTCTTGCTCTTGCCCATCACCCCTGTCCCAGCAGCTCTCCCATGCCAGCAGAGCAGCTGCTCTATGGTTTTGTCTGCCCTCTTTGGTTCCTCCCCAGGCCAGTGCACACTTTGGGACCCAAACATTCCCAGGAGTGCAGTGGTGCCCGGGGTTCCCTGCCAGCCCACACAGCAAAGCAGGCTGTTTCCAGGGCCAGCAGGTTCCTTGGGAATTACAGCCAGGAGATAAGGTATCAGTAAATCTTGTTTCTCCCCACCAGCTAGTCCAAAAATCACGGAGCCAAAGGGCGATGCTGAACGTGACCTTGAGGTGCTGACGCAGACATTGCCTGGAGTGTTAACCCTTGGATCAGGGATGCGCCATGGAAAACGTGGTGAAAAGCTGAACCTCCCCTGAGAGGGGAGAGAAAATGCCACAGGTCCTCCCAGCTTTTAATTCCCATGTTGGAGGGAGAGAGGGCATAGCTGGCTGGATCTTCCCTCCTCGCTGCACCAACATCTGTCATTTTGAGGAGGAGCAAAGTGCCAAAACCCTTTGGATAAAGCATATTTGAGCTGCTGGAGAATTTACCCAGGCCTGTCTGGGACTTGACACAGGTGGAAAAAGGCTAGGTTTTAACAAATAAAGTTTTTGCTAAATATAGATGCATTAATAAGAAGTATTTTACACTTCAAATGCAATCGTGTTTCCAAGTTCTTCTAGCAGAGCATGGAAACCCTGAGCACTGAACTTCCATGAGAAGCAGGAGTCACATCTGGACAGTAAGTAGCCACCATTCCACAGGCTAAATGAGCTGGGATGAGGCAAGGGAGTGAAAAACATCCCCTTCCCAAATTCCTCGAGCACCAGAGCTGAGCAGTGCAGTCCTGGAGAGGTTGTTTTGGGAGAGGGAGATGCTGTCTGCAGTTTAACATAAACACACCAGGGAAAAACCTTCCATCATCTCCTTGTGAGATTAAAATTATTGATTGGTTTCTCCTTATCTTGTGCCATGCTTGACTCACAGGGTTACTCAGTGAGCATTTTCAAGCTGAACTTTCCAGCTTAGAGCAGGTCTTGAGCTGGGAGCTGCTGGGACAGGTGAGGGAACTCAGGTAAGCCTGCTGGAGATTCTCCTGGGATCCCATAGGATGGGTGTTTGAATCTTTCAGTGGTTTTGGGGCAGTTTAGCCAGCGGGATGATGAGAATTGCGAGTGTGTGTGATGCTGGTGTGTTTCAGACTGGTGCTGGGATAGTTCTGGACAGCTCACTGGCAGCCAATGCCATGCTCAGGGAATAAAGAGGGCAGGAAGGAAACCTGTAACATTAGATTTGTTATCACTAAAATATTTGCTCTGTGAAATTCAGCCCTGACCATGAGTGCTGTAGCAAAAGAAGCTGATAAGAGAAGTCACCTGGAGCAAGTCTAAGTGACCACTTGGCTCTCTGCTGATGTCCTTTCTCACTGCAACCTTTTCAGGACATAAATGCTCATTCCAGCAGTTGTTTCCTTCGAGTTCATTGTTTCCAGGGCACATTCCCTGTGAGGAATACTCTGGAGGCAGGAGCTTTACCAGCTTTACCTGGCAAATGTTACAGCCAGGAAAATCAGATGCTCTGCCTCGTTCTTCCCTTTCTAGTCACAGAATAATCACAGACTCACAGACTGGTGTGTGTTGGGAGGGACCTTGAAGCTGAGATTGCTGAATTGTTTATTATGGTAACAGTATTATCTTTTGACGTGCTCTGAGCTTCAGCATCTCCTTCAGCCACCCTGAGAACCCCGGACCTGGTGGAATACTGTGGGCTTTATTCTCAGGTCTCTTCAGAAGGGTGAGCAAAGTGTCTTGGTAAACACAGGGTTGAGAATTCAGGGGCCCTCCCTGTCCTGTCAGGCCTGGTGTCAGGGAGTGATTGCTGCCAGCAGGAGACAGGTTTTTGCTGTCTTGAGCTGAAAAATAAATCTCCACATCCATCTCCGTGCTGCTGCCGTCTCTGACACTGCAGTGGGGGGCACAAACAGCTCTCTGAGGGTGGGGTGTGACCTCTGGGATGTCCTTTCTGCACCCACAGAGCCCCCACCATGCGTGGAAAGAGGTCCAGGTGCTCCTTCTCCCGGCTAGAGGTGATCCTGATTGTCTGCCTGGTGCTGATGATCGCCCTGACTGTGGTGCTCCTGGTCCTGCACTTCCTCACCAAAAATACTGATGGCAAGTGGAGCTATCCCAGCCCCTCCAAGCCCTCTGCTCTAGGGTGTGCCCAGGGAAGGATTTAAATCCCAGGGGCACAGATGGAGGTCTCCAGGCCACTGCTGAGCTGTCACCACCACCCCTGCACGTGGTCCTTTCACTCCACAGCAGCAGGAGCAGGGGGGTCACAGCAGCAGCTCTCTGGGCATGGATGCAAAGCCCTGGGTGGCTGCAGGGATCCATCCCTTCCTTCCATCCTCCCTTCCCTCTCTCTGCCTGCTGCAGAGCCCTGTGCTCCAAGGGGTTTGACCAAGGGGTTTTACAGCCCCCTCACAGCCCCCTGATGCCTCCAACCTCATCCCCAGGCACAGGGCACAAGGCTGTTGGGAGCTGGACTCAACATCTCATCAGTGGGACCTTCCAGCTTCTAGATCTCCATCTCAAATCAGATGTACTTCACATGTGGGACTCAAAACTTCATGGTTTTAGGCTGTAACACACCCAAGTTTTGCACAAGTGATTCTCTTCTCTATCAGAGCTCTTGGCAGAAGAGGAAGAGGAGGAGGAGGAAGAAGGATAGTTCTAAGGGGGTGGCCTAGTTGGCTGGTGTAATTTTAAATGATAGAAATGGCATCAGTCTGTGGCCAATGTGAGTGCTTCCCTTACCTTCTGTTTCAAGTGACAGCCCAGGAAAGGCCAGGCTGGGAAGACAGAGCATCTCCTGACCCCAAAGCCCTGCCTTGGGCGGCAGCAGCTGCCTGGGGAGGGCTGTGGGAACAGAACAAGCACACAGAAATACTTCATATTTTCCCACAGTGTTATCTCAGCCTCCAGTGATTTGTGGCTCTGGAATTTCCTGAGATGCAGATAACCTTTCTGATTGATTATGATTTGATAACCCTCAATGGCTTTCCTTCCACGGGTTTGTCCATCCTGGAGGGATTTCTGCACCTTCCTGGTAGCTGGGGTGAGACACAATTTCCTTTGGGAGAACTTTTCCTCACCATTTGCCTGGAGATCACTGCTCAGAACTGCTATTCCCTTCTATGAGCTTCAGCTGGCTCTGCTGTCATTTTTTTGGGGGAGGACCAGGGCACCAGCACTGGCTGGTTGGATGTGCCCAAACAGGATGTGTTGGGTGTGCCTTTCTCTCTTCTCTAGTCTTCTCCCAGTAGCTCCTGACATGCCATCCCTTTTTGCTTACCACTGCCAAGCTGAATTGTCTGTGTGAAACAGCACTTGGATCTGGTTCCTATGTGGTACTGGTGGGCTTGGAGGGTTTAACTGGGAATTCTGGGCTGGTTCCCCCTCACTGTCACCACCCATCTGACAGTCCAGTGACTCTGGAGAGCTCCCTGGCTGGTTCTTCATGCCTGCTCCTCCCTTTGCCACCCCAGAGACCTTCACAGCCTGGGCACAATGGAAATCCACTCAGGGCACTCAGCCAGAGCTCTCTGACCCCTTTTGTCCCTGACTCTGCTCACTCGGTGTGTCCACTGATCTGCCCTTTGTTGTTCTGGCAGATTCCAAGGACGACATAGCAGAAGAGGCAAAGTACTTGGTGGGTGTTGGCAGAGCTGACTGCACGGGGCCTGTGGCACAAGTCCCTCTGGTGAGTCAGGGGAATTCCTCATGGGGCTGGTGAAACACTGATTTTTCGTCCTTTGTGAGTATTTTTTGCAGGATCTCTGGTTTAGAGCCTCTGCCTTGCCAAACGTGTGTCGCCTTTAAGCATAAGTTAAAATTCCTTTGAGGTTTGGAGCAACATGTACTGGTGGGAGACATCCCTGCCCATGGCTGGGGGTTGGAAGGAGATGGGATTCAAGGCTCTTTCCAAGCCCAACCATTCCATGGTTGTGGGAACCACAGGGCAAGACACAGTTGCAGCTCTGAGTTGTTGAATGAGTCCTCTGACCCCCAGGCGAATCTACTCAGGAAAATGCATGCAGAGGAAGAATAAATGGCTCAGTATTTGTGATGGAGCTCCTCTCTTTCAGATGGGATATGCCAACCCTGACCAGGTTGGGGGGGGACTCCTCTCACGCCTCTACAGCCGAGCCTTCATCGTGGCAGACCCCGAGGATTCCAAACGGGTCGTGTTCGTCAGTGCCGACATCGGAATGGTGTCCCAGAGAGTGAGGCTGGAGGTATGGGGCTGCAAAGGATGGGCTGTGTGCTTGCTTCCTTTGGGATTCTCTTGGGGGTGATGCTGTGTCTCTGCTGGAGAAGAGCTTTCCATCAGCAAAGGAAGCTGGACTTTTCTCACTCTTCTCTTAGCGGAAAAATTACCATGAGTTCATTAGAATCACAAATACATTATCATGGTGCCTCTAATGAAGCAGAGAAAGGAAGGAGGGAGGTGCTGGAGAGCTGTGGATCATCCTGGGGTGATGCGGGTCTCACTTCAGGTTGGATTTAAAAGTCTTTTACCAGATACTCCTGTTCTGAGGCACTCACCAAGCCCACAGCTACAACCTCCTTGTTGCGCCAGGCAGGAAGAGAAGCGTGAGGAGGGGATGGATGGTTGAGGTTTTTGCAAGAGCTGGGCACAAATCTCTGTAGCCCTTGGGCATGAGGAGGGTTTTTTAGGGGCACCTCCTTCCCCTCAGGTGCTGAAGCAGCTGCGGAGCAAGTACGGCGAGCTGTACCGGCAGGACAACGTCATCCTCAGTGGCACCCACACGCACTCAGGGCCCGGGGGGTACTTCCAGTACACCCTGTTCTGGATCACCAGCAAGGGGCTGATCAAGCCAGCCCTCAGCTCCATTGTGAATGGCATTGTGAAGGTTGGTGTCACACAGCCCTGCTCCGGCTGTGGCGTTTTGGGGTGGCCCCTCCATGCAGCGCAGCCTGAAACACGCCCTGCGGTGGGCTTGGGTTTGCCAGCAGGAGCTTTGGATCCTTTCTTCAGAGACAGTTGTTGGTAGTCTAAAAATTGTTATTGTCATTTCCCAGGATTTTAGATGAGTTTAGGGAAAAATTCCCAAGCAAACAAGCATCCCCAAATTCCAAGAAAGGGGTTGGGGATGGACAGGGAGGGAAAGAAGAGTTTTCCAGATAACCTCCCATGTGCCTTATAGACTGATAGTCCCTGTCTTGCTGCTTTGCAGAGCATAGATATTGCCCATGAGAGCATGAAGAGAGGAAGGCTCTTTATAAACAGAGGCACAGTAGAAAACAGCCAGATCAACAGGAGCCCTTTCTCCTACCTTGAGAACCCGGAGTCCGAGCGGAAGAGGTAAAATTTCCCTAGGCAGGAGAAAAAATTAACAGCTTGAAAAGGGCTTGAAAGCTGTAGTTGCAGGCATGAGGAATTGGTCAAAGAAGTGACCTTGTGCTTTATTTGACAAATAAAGAGTGAGAGGGCATTACAGTACCATGCTTGGTGCACGAATTTGTGTTCTCTCCATTCCCTGGAACAGCCGTGCCTGAGGACAGTGACAGCCATAGCTCTTCCCTCACCTTCCCAGCTGGTTTCAGATGTTTCTCTAAGGCCTCACTGTGTGCTGGTAGTAACTGGAATGACCTTTTCACATCTTCGTTCAGCCTAGTGGGGATTTAACCTGATAGAGCAATGCAGAGCATGATCACGGGCCTGACTTTGATGGGATTTCCTGACTTTGTTCCATCCAGGTATTCATCCAACACGGATAAAGAAATGGTGGTGCTGAAGATGGTAGATGAGGATGGACATGAGCTAGGCCTTATCAGGTACTGACCACCAGAGCAGCATGTTTTTCTCCATACTCTCATTATTTTTTGTAAGAATGAAGGTGTTCCATTTTTCCCCCCTATTTTACATCACTGACTCCACCTTGCTCCTTTGAATATAAAAATCCCTGCAAAACATAATTCTCCGGGTTACTGCAAGAGTCAGTTTGAGTCTGAAGGAGCTCTTGGTGGCCCTGATAAAGACAGTGACAAATTCTTTTGGCCTCAAGGCCTGGATTGTTCCAGCCATGAGCCCCCTGGTTAGGAAGGGAGAGGATTGGAATCCTGTGCCCTTGATAATCCATCCCTGAGCACCATGAGTATTCTCCCAAAGGAAATTCCCACAAATACATAAGACTGTACAGGTCAGTTGCTGCTGCCCAGAGTGAACAGAGCATTTTCTGTGTGTGCTCCCCTCCCTCAGCTGGTTTGCCGTGCACCCGGTGAGCATGAACAACTCCAACCACTTGGTGAACAGCGACAATGTGGGCTACGCCTCCTACCTGTTTGAGCAGGAGAAGAACAAGGGAATGCTCCCCGGAGAGGTAGGAGTGCCCAGAGGAGTGGGTGGAACAGGGATGGGACAGAGCTGGGGTGAGGTGGGACAGCAGGGCAAACGCAGAAACACAAGGACTGAGGTGAATGCTTTGATTTATTTCCTTTTTCCTCCTACAGAAGGGAAATTGGAAGGTATATTCTTGACTTTCCAAACTAATAATCAGTGGGAGTTATTCAGGCTTGAGGAATAACTCACATTTATTTTGATTAAAATCTGGGGAGGTTGTGGTTGCCCCATCCCTGGAAGTGTTCAAGCCTTGAACAACCTGGAAAGCATCCCCGCAGTCAGCTCCAATAGTTCTCACCCTGTAAATCAGTCATGGTGAACGCCTGGAAGGAAAAAAAAATCCTGTGCAAGGTGCTCCAATGACCCATAAACATCTGATCTGCAACACGAGAAGCCAGGGATGTGCTGGGAAGAGCTGAGGTGGAAGAGGGGGAGAGCTGCACGTGGGCTTTGCAGCTTTCCCTGCCAGGCACTGCAGTGCTCCTCTGGCCTTGGCAGGGCTCCTTCGTGGCTGCCTTTGCCTCGTCCAACCTGGGAGATGTGTCCCCCAACACAAGGGGCCCGTTCTGCGCTAACACGGGCGAGTCGTGTGACAACCCCCAGAGCATCTGTCCCATCGGAGGGGTGAGTGTGACCTGCCTGTCCCACCCTGTGCTTGACCACTGTGTGTGGAGAGGGCACTAACAGCAAAAAACCATCTCATTTTGGACTGTCCTGGATGCCACTTCCAAGGGTTAACTGCGCTTTGTCCCTCACTCCCCCAGTTTTCTGGTCATTCACCCCAAATTCACCTTGAGCCTAGTAACCCTGTGCCTAATTTTGATGTGGCCTGCAAGAAACCCTCAGTTCCCACAGTCTGAAAAGCACCTGACAGTGCCAGGTGCTCTCCATAATCACTGATCACCAAACAAATCTCCCAACAGGCAGCCATGTGCATGGCCAAGGGGCCCGGGAATGATATGTTTGAGAGCACCAGGATTATAGGGCAAAATATCTACTTGAAAGCAAAGGTAAGGGATATTCTGCTTTCTAAGTGCGTGAGTGCTGCTATGACAGGAATTCCTGCTCATTTAAGCAACTTGATGAGCCTTGTGTGTCCCTCCCTCTGGATATTCCATCTTCTATCTTCTATATTCCATATTCTGTCTATCTTGTACTTGTTTTGGTGAATGTTTGTAGATTCAAATGACTCTGAAGTTCCTTGATTTTGTTTTTAATGGGTAAATGAGCTCTGCAACAAGCTGGTGATGTCTCTGTCTGCTGGAATCAAGAGGACCTCAGAGCCTGGAATTTGTTAGGCTTAGGACAGTGCAAGAAATCCTAATGGTAGTGAAAAATTTCCACGTCTGATTAGAAACCTGAATTTAGACTGGCCGACACATACTTTTATTTAAATACATCACTGCAGGTGTTGTCATTTGAAAATGCTGGTTTGGGGTTTTGATCTCACTATCCCTCCCTCACTGGGATATAAGAGGATGTCCCTCCCCTCTTATCCTCTCCCTCCCATTTATCTCAAAGGCATCATGATGGGAAAAATCCTCCTGGCAGAGCTCAGACACACCACCACATACCACTTGTGGGCCAGTTTGGCATCACATTCCTAAACTGACACAAATGTGAGGTAGAATGTGTGGCTTAAAGCCCCACAGAGGATGCTCCCCTTGCTCTGCTTGGCCCTGCATTTCCTCATCCCCAAGGGCTCCCTTTGGTCACCTGTGGTCTCTAAAGCCACCCTGGACTGAATTTGCTGGTTCCCCTCCTGTGTGATGTGAGAGCAGTGAGTGCAAGGGAAGCTTCTGGCAGCATTTCAGAGACAGCAGCTGGTAGGGACTGGAGCGTGTGCTGCAGAGGAGGAAGAGCAGGAGGCTTGGTGGTGGCTTTTCCTTTAGTCGCTGCTGCTGAAGTCACTCCAGGCTGATTGTGCCTCTGTCCCCAGTCCAAGAGTCTTGGTGTGTGCATCAAACACAGGGGGAAAGCATTGCTGTTGTCTTTAACACCTCAGACTCATGGCCTTCAAAGGCTGTGCCCTCAGTTCCTTCCAGGAATGTCATTAAACCTGAATAACTTCTGGCAACCCTTCCCATGGACCAACCTGAGGTGGGAAAACCATTCCCTGAAGGGCTGAGTGTGTGTAGTAAATACCTTCAGCTGTCGGGGGTGCAGTAAATACACGACAGAGTCCCAGCACTTTGAGGCAGTGAGCAGAGAAAAGCGCTTCTTTCTCACAGAAAACATTTCTTTCTGCTTGGTCTAAGATGTGAGAAATGACAAGAGGTGGCAACCAGGAGAAGGAAGTTGCCATCCTGCTGAAATATGGGCATGTTTCAGGTGTAAAAGAAAAGCGTCCTCTCTCCCTGAGACAGGGAGAGCTTGCAGGGCTCAGGGCATACAGGGCATAGAGGCACAGTGACAGAAACAAAGGGGCTTTGGAAACGCAGATTTGCATTAGCACCTGGAAGAGGCCCTGGGAAGGTGGGATGAGGGAACGATCCATATGGCTGTTCCTCAGCAGAGCTGGGTTGCTGAATGCTTGTCCCTCAAGGATTTTTTCCCTCCTCATGTCTTTTAGGAGCTGTATGAAAAAGCCTCCCAGGAGGTGACAGGGCCCCTGAGCTCAGCCCACCAGTGGGTGAACATGAGCGACGTGTCCGTGGAGCTCAATGCCACGCACACGGTGAGAGCAGGAGGAAACTCCTTATTCCTGCAGCAGCACCTGCCACAACGAGGGAAATGCATTTTGTCTCTGTTTCCTCTTTTTCTCCTCCCCCTTCTGATTTAGGTCAAAACCTGTAAACCAGCCCTGGGGCACAGCTTTGCTGCGGGGACTATTGACGGAGTGGGGGCTTTCAACTTCAGCCAAGGTAATTTGGGGGAAGATCCCAATGTGGCTTTGCAGGAGCAGGGAGGGCGTGGGACATCCCCCAGATAGACTGAAACCCCTGGAGTCACCTCACAGCATCCAAAGGGATGGCTTTCAGGAAGGTGAAGGAAACCCCCTAGCAGGTTTGTCTGTGTCCGTTTGGGAAAAGGATATGGCCATGCCCTGGAGGAAGGAGAGCAAGGCGATGGGATGGGGAATAGGGAGAAGAAAGAGCTGATTTGGGACTCTCCTGCTCATTTGTTCTTGTTACCTGAAGGCTGCCAGGATGGGGCTGAGCTGGGCTGATGTTCAGCTCTTCAAACCACCCCAGGAAAGGGAGGTGGTCAGAGCCCACTGAGAAGTATCCCACGTCCAGGAGCAGGGAGTGTCTGTCTGAGAGCTGCTGGGGCAGCTCAGGAACAGTGCTTAAAGATGTTTCCCCCTCAAGGCTCAGTAGAAGGGGACCCCTTCTGGGATCAAATCCGGGACCAGCTGCTGGGAGAGCCCTCTAATGAAACCAAAGCCTGCCACAAACCCAAGCCCATCCTCTTCAGCACGGGAGAGGTAAGGACACACCCCTGTAAGCGCTGGGGAGTGCAGGGATTACTGGTCTGGCCTGGGATCACAGATCCAAACCCCTCACGGGTTTGTTAGGGAGCTACAGGCAATGTCTGTGACGTCTGGTGAAGAACAAGGAGGGAGCACAGGCTGCATGGGCTCTGCAGAGCTGCTGCTCCATTGATCCCAGCTCAGTTTGCACTTTCCCAGACTGCTGAATGGAAATCACTGCCCCTTTTCCCACCTGATGCTCCCTTGGTGCTGCCGTGCAGAGGGATGATCATGTCCAGAGTTTTTCAGAGCACTTAGACAAGACCATCTGGATAAAGAAATTCATTGTTATTCCTTTCACCAGCCTCCTTAAAAGCTTCCCTGCTGTCACTTTGTGTTCAATCAGCTCCTCACCTCGGCTCTCCCCAAAAGAGGCTGCAGCTTCTCCCAGCCTCCTCCTCCATGCAGGATAGTGTTAGGGAGAGTAAATTACACTTTATTCCTATGGCTTAGCACAGTTCAGGGATGCTCTGGCAGGCCTCCTATTCTGATGTGCTTCACAAGCTTTTGTCATTCATGCTTTGCCTCCAGCAAATTGCTCCTCAGAAAAGAAACCTTTTTTTGGATCGCTGGATTGGGAGTTTTTTTCTCCTTATCAATCCCAAATTTGTCCTTTTACCATGCAGGTCAGGGGTTTCTAGGTGCTAATTTCTAGGTGCTACCCTGACCTTCTTTACCCACTTTGCCTAAAGCTGCTCCTCTGGCAACACCTTAGGGGTTTTTTTTTGCCTTACCCATAGTATTCACCTATGCCTTGTGTGACTCTTATGGTCAGACATCATATGAAGGTAAAACACGTTCTCATGTGTTTCACAAATAAATTAAATTTGATTTACAAATAAATTCACAAAATACATTTATCTGCCTGGTTGATGACTGTAGGAAGGAAAACACCTCAGCTATTTTTTTTTCTATTACACCAGAGTATTTATCTGCACTTTTTCATGTCCCTCAGATGACTTGGCCCCACCCCTGGCACCCAGACATTGTGGATGTGCAGATTGCTGCCATCGGATCCCTGGCAATCCTTGCTGTTCCCGGGGAGTTCACGTGTGTATTCCTTGGGTCTTACTCTATTTATTGCAGCCAGATTTCATTCAAAACTCCTGGAACAGTTCTGCCTGCAGGTGGAAAGCGGGGGTAGGCTCAAAATTGTCCCTAAACTCACCCTTAGAATGATTGAGATGCACACAGGCTTCCTGAATCGTTTTGGTTGTAACAAAATGAAGTCTCAAGGAAACCAAAGGAATTTGTTAACTTTGACTCTGTTTTTGGCACCATAATGATGAATTGCCGACTGTGGTGCAATGATGCAAATTTAAATAGGATAATGATTTATCTCTAGTACCTTTATTTCTACCCTGCCCTGGGGTGCCTCCAGCCCCTCCCTGGCTGTGGTAATGGGTGTGAAATGTTTTGAGGTGTTTTGGTTGAACTCGTGCATAAAGACTTTAAGGGATGTTGGGCAGTTTTGGAACTGCTGTGGGAATTTCTGGTGGGTGCTGCAAGTCCAGCCAGCAATTCCTGCTTTAGATCCCTGCTCTCCACAACTCCAGGGGGGGTCAGGCTCTGCTGCCAGGGAACAGGGACAGGACAAGGGGAAACGGCCTCAAGCTGTGCCAGGGGAGGCTCAGATTGGACAGCAGGAGGAATTTGTCCCTGGAAAGTGTGCTTAGGCCTTGTTAGGGGCTGCCCAGGGAGGTTTGGAGTGCCCATTGCTGGAGGTGTCCAAGGCAGGGCTGGAGGTGGCACTCAGTGCTCTGGGCTGAGGACAAGGTGGGCTTCGGGCACAGCTTGGACTCCAAGGGCTGGGAGGGCTTTTCCAGCTTCAGTGACCCTGGGATTCTGTGATTCTGGAACCTGACTTTGTTCCCTCTGTGCCCTAGGACCATGTCTGGACGCAGGCTGCGGGAAGCTGTTAAAAGTGTGAGTTCCTGAGGTTTCCTCAGAGTGCAGCATGTCTGGAACTTCTCTTTTCTTGAGCCTCCTGGTTTTTCCCTCCTGTCCTCCCAGCTGGGCTCATGGAGCTCGTGTCCCACAGATGTTTCCTTCTCCCATTTTCTTCAGATAGATTTTCCATCTGCTTCCTGACAAGCAGGAGAAATTAATATCCTCCCCCAAAACACCAACTGATCAGGTTTCAATCCATTAAGCCAATTCCACAGGGATCCAGGCACAACTGATGCCAGCAGAGGTTTGGCTCTGGGATGGACGGGTTCAGGTCCTTAATCCCTACCAGGATTTTGCAACATGAGAACAACAGCCCAAAAAAAAAAAAAAAAAAAAAAAAAAAAAAAAAAAAAAAAAAAAAAAATTCACTGGGCCTTTCTCACACTTATATCCCTGATTTTTTAGGAATATACTGACACCCTAAAAAACCTCTGGATTTACTGGAACTTTAGGTCATTTGTCCTTTTTTTTTCTTTGGGGAGTGAATATGAGACCTTAAAAAAGGCAAACTGCACTTGTAGGTTTGCATTCCTGGCCATCCAGCCCCCTTCCCACCATAATTTTGTATTCTGTCCTGGTAGTAGTAATAATAATAATAATAAGAGTGTCAACTACCATAACAATAACAAAAATATTGATATTATAATAATAACAGTAATAATGACAACAATATAGTCATGCATTAAGCAGTTGTTTCAAGGTAAGGGTTTTATTTCCTTCCTTAGGAATTTGATTCCCATGGGAAACCAGGGATGAATGTTGTGATTGCAGGTCTGTGCAATGTCTACACCCACTACATCACCACCTATGAGGAATACCAGGTAAATGTTAAAATTGAGGATTGAATCTGTCTAACTGAATTCAGCTTGTGGCTCCAGAGGCTAATAATTCATGTGAAATGATGTGTATTTAGAGGTCTTTGCCACAAAAAATGGGCAGGGAGAACTGGGAGGGAAGGTGGGAAGAACCGGGGTTGGTAAAATCCCACCTCACAAAGGTGGAGGCAAGTTGCATCATAAGCCTTTAAAAGAGGGTAAAAACTGTGATAACTGGAAGAGCAAACAGGCCCTCCCTGTTTGCAACAGGTTGGAGAATGAGGAATAACCTGAAATTGCAGCAGAAATACTTGGGTGAGTTTTTGGGGCTGTCTCCTTATCAGAAAAGGAGTAAATAACCCCACTGCTGATTTTGAGCTGGGTGGGATGAGATGTACAAACCACTCAGGAGCCTTCCCAACGCTCCTCTCCTGAATTTGTGCTTTCCAGGTTCAACGATACGAAGCTGCCTCGACTATTTATGGGCCACACACCCTTTCTGCTTACATCCAGCTGTACAGGGGCCTGGCCAAGGCTATTGCTCTGGTAAGCAGCATTTCTTACATGCCACAGGCTGCTGGGGACTGCATCTAAATCCAGTGTCAGTGGTGGTGGCTGTTCCTCACTGAGGCCACCCAACTACTTCCCTCTCTCTTCAGAATCCACCTTGAGAAACACTGCATGGTATGAAAATAATTCCTGTAATGGGGCTCTGACACCTCTGGAGAATTTCTGGGGGTTTTTCAGCTGGAAGTGTAGGAAATCAGTACCTCCAAACTTTCAGCTCAGCCCAAAGTTGCTGCTTTTCTACCAAAAGGAAAAAAATCTGCTGCGTTTTGGGTACCTGGCGGTGCCCATTATCACTGTGACCATGTGAATGGGCAGGAGTGGTGGGCAGGAATATCCTGGGATATTCTGGGGCTGGGTTTAGGGGACCCCAGCAACAGGGCAGCAGGTGTCCTGCAGGGATTACTCCTGCAGGCAGAGCACAGATGGAGATCCTCTGCTTTGGTCTCACTCTCACTTTATTATTCCTACAATCTGTGCAAGCAGAGGCCAGGAGGCAGAGCTGGAGCAGTGCCGTGGTTCCTCAGGGAATCCTGGCTGTCCATGTGGATGTTTAATGAGCACATTTTCCCTCTCTCAGAATGCCACTCAGGAGCTGCCCCGTGGTCCAGAGCCCCCACTTTTCAATGTAACCAGCGTGACCCTGCTGCCTTCTCTCAGTGCCGAGAACGCGCCAGCCAACAAAAACTTTGGGGATGTGCTGGAAGAAGTAAGACGAGAGTATCGAGAGGTGAGAGCCTCAGGGAGTCCCTAAAACCCCTTTGAGAAATTGCCTTTAAATTCTTCCCCTTCACACCACAAGTCTGGGTGTTGTGGTGTCCTCAGACCCAACAGGTCTCATCTCTCTGGTGGGCAGGGTTGAGAAGGCAGGGACAGAGCATTTCCATGCCTATGCCACTCTACTGACTGGGAATAAAATGGGTGAAAAAAGGGGAAAATAAAAGCCCTTCATTCAGCACACATCAGATTTTCCCTTCTGCATCAAAACAAAATAGCTGTTGATTAAGTAGGCAAATATTGTATAGTGATTTTTTACAAGCACCAATCAGGTCATCTCTGATGCCTCTGCTGTGGAATGGAAATCAAATCAAAAGGTCAGAAATGCTTCTGTTTTCAATACTCAGCCTTTAGATAATATGTTCAGAGCAAGGGCTTTCACCTCATTGCTGTCTCCTTACTCCCTGTAGTCAGGGAGGGAGACATTCTGAAAAATCTCCCTTATTTCCTCCCTTTTTTATGTCCAGTGGTGGAGTTTATCCAGCAAGCAGGACAAGCAGAATGGCAAGGCCCAGAGCAGCAGTTCAAAGCATAAACTGTCTGCTGCTGTTGCAACAAGTAAAATTATAAATAGTTTAAAATTACAGCAACAAACCAAGCACAATAATACACCACAAAACCAACCCACTCCCTAAATACAACAAATGGCCTCTTCAAAGGATGCTCTTAATGTGCTGCTCAGCCTTTAATACAAATCTCAATTTCCCCTCTCCCCCCAGAGAGAAGTTGCTGAAGTGACTTTTGTGGGTGCAAACCCCAGGAGCTCTGCAGAGAATGCAGTAAGTGTGATGGATTGATGCTGGAATTGGGGTACTTGGGATTAAAGGATATTTGGGTAGGATTTTTTTCTTTGCTGGTAGAGACCAGAGGAAGTTGTGAGCTTTGGGAAGTCACCCCACCAGAAAGCTTTTGGGGCAAAGAAGTGAATTTGGGCTGTTTATGATGTCTTTATATTATCGAAGTTGAACCTTATTATGTGTTAGACCAGGCTGGTATCCAGGGCAAACCTGGTCTCTAATTTCCATCCTACCCCCTGCTGCTTTATTTTAACAAAGGAAATTAGAGAAGAACTTAACTCACTCCATCACTCACCTTGCATAGACTTCGTTACTGTCCATTCTCTTCCTACAGATAAGTTCTTTGCATCATTTATCAGCTTAAATTTGTGCTTTGGCAGTAAAAATATAATACTTTTGCTTGTAATTCCCACATTTGCCAGTAAAGCAGGAGGATGCACGGTCCCTATCCAGTTTAAAGTGCCACAGAAGGTGGGGATGTGCCTGTACCTTCAGGATCTGCCTAACTGGTATTTTTATCCCAGACTGAGCATAACTTCCTGACGGTGGAGAGATACTTCAACATTACCAGCAGCTGGCGTGTGGTGCAGAATGATGCCTCCTGGGACACCAGGTGGGTGCCCTGAGCAGTTTCCCTGTCCCACACAATCCAGGGAGTAATTCCTGTCTAACCTGAAGGGCTTCATTCCAGAGCTCCCAAGCCCAGGTTAGTCTTGGCCCTGCAGGTGATGCTCTTCAAGGGAGGATCAGCTCATATTTGGGGGGGTTAATTTGGCAAAACTGGTGTTCCCCTTGGCTCCACAATCTGGAATGGAGGGTTGTAAATTTGGGAAAGGGAGGAGGAAGGGCAGGAATTACAGAAGGTTTGTGGTCCAGCTTCCTCCTTGCCTATATCCATCCCTCTGGCACACTGTGGGGATGAATAAGATGCCAAAGAGAAAACAGGAGAGACTCACAGGGAAAACTGCCCAGGAGTGCTGTGCAGCATAAGCAGACAACAATTTTTAAAATCTGGAAGAAAGAAAAGAGAAGGGTGGAGATGTCAGCATTCAGGAAAAATATCCACAAAAGCAGCAATGCTGGTGACACCTTTCAGAGCTGTACGTGAATCTTCATCAGCTTCCCAAGAAGGGCTCCCTCGGAACCAGCTGAAAAATCCCTAGTGTCCAGATGATGTGTGGGGTTTTGAGGCTGGGCATTCTCTGTAGAGTTTTGGGGTTGAGCAGAAAGGCTTTTACACAAGGAGTCTGTAAAAGAAAATGGGCTTTTGATGTGGAAATGGGTGCCAGAAGTCCTGAGTTCAATAATTACAGACTTTGTGGTTTAAGTGAATATTCACCCTCTTGGTTTAGCTCTGCCCCTGCACAGGGAGCACTTAAAGTACCTGGAGTGTCTTCATCTCATTGCATGTAGTGTGAGCTCCAATGAAACGTGGATTTCCTTGCTGACTGCAGCTTTGGGCCTGTTCCCCAGGTTTTACTGGAGCAAAGGATCCCGTGGCCAGAGCAATGTGACCATTGAGTGGCACATCCCAACTGGCACAGAGCCGGGCGTGTACCGGCTCCGCTACTTCGGGCACTACAAGAAGAGGGTGTCTCTCCTGCGCACCATCACCGTCCCCTTTGAAGGCTCATCCTCAGCATTTCAAATCACAGCTCCATAGGTGATCCCATTCCTGACAGGAATGGGCACTAGATTCAGGGCATCTGGGCTGTGCAGGGATTGGACTTGGATGATTCTTGTGGGTCCTCTCCAACTCCAGGTGATTCCATGATGTTTTGGGAGGGGTTTTTTGTAGCTCTGGACGTCACTGCTGCCCCTTGCGTGCTGCTGGTCATCCTTTGATGTGCAAAACTCAACTTCCTGGAAAGTTTTGGCTATTTCCTGCAGTTGAGTCTCCTCATGTGTCCTCAGTCAAGTGGTTCCTGTCCTGGCCAGGCCTGCTTTCAGCTGATTCTTACTGTTATAATGATGTAACTTCTTCTTTAGTCATTAAACCATTAAGCCTATTGATGGCGAATAGGCTCTCCCAGAGGGAATTAGATGGAAATCAGTAAGAACTGAATTTATGAGTTAAAGCTGTGGGTGAGGCAGCTCTGAACAGACCCCAGCCTGCTTTGGAGCATCAAAAAGGACCCAGGGCCAGCAGGCTCTGACTGGATAAAGGGCCACCCACAGTCACCTACAGGTAGGTCACCAGAAGGGTTTGTGATCCCTCTCCAACCCACACAAGAGTTCATCCAAGCACAGAATGAAGATCCCATAGCAGGTTACAAGGACAGTGCCCAAACCTGGTTGAAAGGGTTTCACCACAAAAACGTTGCCAGGAATGTAGATCTTCCCAGGAGGGTTCCAAAGTTGCCTGGACAAAGCCATGACCACCCTGCTGGCAGGTCCCTCCTGAGCTGCCTCCCACTAGCACTGCCATGGGCTGCCATAAGTGGGGACAGCACCACAGTCCCTAAATCTCTTCTGCCCTTTGTACATGGTAGAACTGGGGGCCACAGGGAGATGAAAACATGTTTCAGGTCTGGATTTAGGACTCTTGTCGAGCCTGACAGCTAAACAACTGTAAATGTTTAATAAGCTCCAATAATGTGTACCAATTTTGTCTGCAATCTCCTTAATTCTTCAGAGAATCATCAATCAGATAATTTTACCTCTCTTTAAAATCAGTAGGAGAGGATGAATTATTCATTTCCAACCAGCTGCAATCAGTCTCAGAGATCCCCATCCGGAGGAGCTCAAAGCAGTTGCGATATTGAGTCAGGAAAAAAGAGAGCTTTGAAACAACATCACTGGGAATCAAATCCTTGGAGATGTTCCTGATGTCCTGTCCCAATAACTCCCCCAGGCACCCCACTAACAGGAGGATTTTTTTTCAGTAGGACATGTTTAGGACATGTCTAAGCAAACCAAGCTGAATTGCACAATAAAAGGTTTGCCCTCTAAACCATGAACATCTGATCCCAAAAGAGAGTTTTTAGGAAGCATGGGAGACGAAGTGTTGAAAGCCAGAGTTAGGATATCTGGAGGGTCCCTCATGCCCCAGCACAGGTCCCCTGGGGAAAAACCTCGTGTTTATTTGGTTGTCACCAGTGGGCAGGATTTTGAAGTTTTGGGGGCTTTTTTAGGGCGATTTTCATCCTATTTTGTGTGTAGAAAATTCTCTGGGAGAGAAGCTCTTGGGTTTTTATTTGTTCTGTAACAGAATCGTGGCTGTTGGCAGGCAGTGACCAGCAGCCCTTCCCTGCTTCTCTGCACACTTTTTTGGGATGCTGTGCCTGGATCCAGCAGCCACTAGGTGCCAGTGCTGTTTTACACGAGAACAAGCTCGAGCCAAAGCCTAGAAAAGAAGCATTTTTCAGGAATTTGGGCACTTGGCCAGCTGTTAAATATAGCACTCACTACTCCTCACAGTTGCTCGTCCCTCTCCCGGGCTTGCTGTCCCTCGACGTGGAGCCATTTGTGCCCTGCTACGTGCTCGGGAGGAGGAGAGAATTCCACCTTTGTTTTATTTTTGTCGGCGTGGGATATAAACTACCAGGGAAACTTGTGTCCGCAGGCTGAGCTCCTGGGCAGGACTCGAAAGCGCCACAACCTCCCTCCTGCACATCCTGTCCCTTCCCAATTTACCAGCGGTATTAGGAGATGCTAATTTGGGATCTGACCCGAGGCGCTGGGGGAGAGGGGAGAATCCTCTGCTGTCTCGGAGCTTTGATGCAGGATTTGGGATTTGTTGGATCCTCTGGTTGTCAGGAGCTTTTTCCAGCATCCCACTGAGGGTATTTGTGTGCAGCCTATCTGCAGCTCTCTGGTTTTTAACATCTCTGTAACCAGGGTTGTATATACACGAGGTGAGGCTGGGGACCAAGGAATGTCACTCTTCCCGTGTTTATTCCTTAAGCAATCCCAAATCTGGATGGACACAATCCTGTGGATAGCTGGAGCCAGGCCAGGATGAGTCTCTCTGGGCATGGAGAGGAGTTTGAGGCATCCAGGGAGAGAGCAGCCCACCCCATCCCCAAAGGAGATCATCCCCAAAGGACAGGGGTTGGTGGGCAGGGGCTATCTAAGCCCCTGCCAGCACATAAAATAGGACAGCTGAGAACTGGAATTTTATCCAAGACTGAGATTTTGGGGGACAAAACAAAGAAGAAAAGAATATCTATCCCATCAGAGCACCACAAGTAGCACCAGGGCCAGGCTGACTCCCAGTCAGTGACCAGCAGGGGCTGGTGACCCCTGACTGGGATGTTACCTTCAAAGGTCATTTGGTTTGGGGTTTGGGTTTTTTTTTTCCCAAAAAAGGGAAATCCAGGTAGGTATGTAATGGAGAGATGAGATGAGATGATGATGGTCCCTGGGAGATTTAGCTGGGAAAAGGGAGCCATGCAAGCTTCAAGATAAAGCAGATCCCTTTGAAATTCACATTATCCCATGGACTGAGGAGGTTTCAGAGTGTCATGAGAGTTTCCCTGTGGGCTGTTCCAGGGTCTGGCCAACTCCAAACACAGAGTTGTTTCACCTTCAGAGATGTTTTAGTCTCACTCTGTGCCTCAGATGAGAGGCACTGTGTTGCACAGACCTCCAGAAAACCACTGGCTGGAAGAAGGGAGATGGAAAATGCAATATTTGTATCCCCTGCCTTGCCAGCAGCCAAAGATGAGGCCATCTGCTGATTTTTTGGGCATTGATCTCATCACTTACACCTCAAACTTGTCTTAGACTTGGTGGAAGGTAGATATGTTTTTTTGATTTGTCTTGCTCTCCACTGGGAACCCACATCTTTACAAATGGGAAGTTGGGCTGTGGTTTTGAGATTCCTTGGAAAATCATCCTTGCTCTGCAAAACTGACCAGCCAGCTGCTGGACAAAGAGGGAATCTCAGTTGCACCAGAGGGGAATTGTTACAGCACAACCACAAATTCTCCACTGCCCTGGTTTCGGAGGAAACGAAAGCAGGACATCGGGAAGAGCTAATGAGGGAAAATAATAGAGCTGGCAGAGCTGCTGGAGCCCAGAATACAGCTGACCTCTTTGGAAGAACAATGTCAAGACATTTTGGAAAAATCTCTTTCAGAGTAGCAGAGAGGCCTTGGCTTATGTTATCAGTAGCAAGGTACTGTTTCTTGGGCTCGGATCTCTCTGGAAAGGTGCAAACCCAGAACTCCTCATCCCAGGAATTGCTGTTTCTCAGTCATTTAACTATGATGGTCTTCCAAGGAACAGGGCTTCATTTTAAAAAAGATTTACCTATCAGTGACCTGGCAACAGGCTCTTCTCAAGGTGGGGCCAGTCCTTCACAGCCCTAAATCATGGATCTCCCCATTTACCCCTTGTTTTTGCATGGTGTTGTCTCACTATTGATACAACTTCCAAGCAAGTCTCCATGGGGATCAGGTCAGGAACAATTACGACTGTAATAAATTCACAGGAAACCCAATTCCTGTAGCACTGACAAGACCAAAGAAGTGCTGGGAAAAGAGGCCAAGAAGCCCTTGGTGTTTCACTTTGAAACGTAGAAGTACAAAACTGCTGAATTACTGCTGCATGTGCTTGGTGGGGTCACCAAAATGCATGTGGAAAACACTCCTGAACAGCTTGTGACCCTGCCAGTGTGACCTGGGATCGATCCCTCCAGAGCAAAGTGTGCTCCTGTTTACCGTGGGTGTATAAAAGGTCTGAGGCTTGTGTTTAAAAAGTTTTAATGATATTTAAAAGTCCAGTGAATGTCCTCGGATTACTCTAAAAATCACAGGGTTGCTTCACAGAATTTAGTCCCGGTTCTAATTTGTAACGGATGATTGAGATGCCATTTCCCCCTCATTCCCTTTAAACATACATGATTGTCCTCCAATAAATGGAAATTGTGATTTTTCACTACACTTCACAGTGTTAAAACTCTATACAAACCTTGTACTACTCATACAAAAATAAGTGCTTCATGCACACATTTTTAATACTGCTTCTTGCCCTTTGCTTTGACATCTTTCTGAACTTATATAAATAGCTGAAAAAGCAGACTAAACTTACTGAACATGGAAAGTGAGAAACACTTCCTGCCAACGGTTTGAGAGACTCTCCTGGCTAAGTTCTGCATTGGCAAACACCACTTAAAGACAGAAGAGAAAAAAAAAGCCACAAAATCCGTAACACTCTCGGTTATTTGGCCCTCTGTGACCAGGTTTGTCCTCTGCTGTGAAGCCAAACGTGGCCAGTAGCAGCCACAGAGGGCTTGTAATACCTTTAGGGTCACCCTAATAAGCTACTTTATAAATAGGAGGGGTCTAATGGGACCTCAGACTGTACAGCTTATGGGGTTTGTTCCATTCTGGGGGGAAATTGAGTCAGAAGAGGAAAGAAACACTTGGTTCCTGCAGTCACCACCTTGTCAGAGACCCTCGTGCTTTGCACAGCTTGGAAGATGCACAGGAAAAGCTCCCCTTGGAATGGCTTCTACTCTGCCACATCATAGCATCTAAACCAGGTGAGAAATCTGGGGCCAGATCTGCTGGCTGTCATCAACCCAGTTGTAAATTCTTCCTCCCAAAAGGGTTTTTTTGGTCCTTGACTGAATAAATTCAAGTTTTCTTAGTTGTGCATCACTGCACAGGATTTATGATATAGGATTAATGTGTCCACTGTAGTTATCCAGCACTGGAATGCTCCTATATCTCCATAGCATCATTAGTGCTGCCTTGATCCCATGGCAAAAATAAATGGATAATGCCTCTGCTGTACACCAAAGGATGCTCCCAGCATCCCCAAAGGGTTCAAACACTACACCAGCTCTGGTGCTCTCCACATTAAGAGGTGCCTTTACTGTTGGTGTGAACCCTCTTCCACTAAATTAATTTTTGCTGGAATCGGAGCAGGCAGCAGCCTTGATTTAATGTGTAAAACCAGGCAGAGCTCTTTCCAACCTGGGAAAATGTTCTTTGCATATAATTTTATTCCTGTCGAGGTGCCTGCTATTACTGGGCCATAGCTGTGAGCTCTTGTGCTCTAATTAAGTAGAGAATTGGCCCTAATGAATAGCACTTTTCTGCTCCTCAGGCTTAAAGTTTCCCTATTTTTCAGTGAATGTGCCATTCGATGGGAAGCTCACAAAAATACACCAGTATTTGCTGATTTTTGGATATGGCTGGGAGGGAGCAAAGCAAGAGGGAAAGCTCTGCTGAATTCTTGTGTCCTCCTTTAAAAATAAAATTAGCACAGAAACCTGTTAAAAATTAGCCTCTTGGGCTGGGCAAAAATGTTTAGGATAAATGATTTTTTACCTTGGCAAAGAAGAATTTCAAAGAGCCTGGAGATGCCCTGTGCTGGTGTCATGGGGGAGGGCGGGGGGGGGGCAGAATCAGGGGCAGGGAGAGGCAAACCCACATGGCCAAGGGGCACCTCTGCTCTGCCTGGCCTGGGAAACTTTGGGGTGGATGCAGGAGAATTCCTGGTGCACAGAGGGGTTTGCTGGGCCACCCCATCCTTTCCCAGTCCCAGTCACAGCCATGGGACCAACTGTTTTCAGCACAGGTTGTTGCTTGTAAACACACACACAATAGGTGTACAAATATATATACATATAAAAATATATATATACACCTGAGAACCTCTCATTTCCTGGGCTGAGCTTTTGCTTTCTGGTGTGAAAATCTGATTTTGCACTATTTTTTTTTTTAATTTCTTCTTCTCCCCCCCTTAACATCCCGTTACACTAAAGACCTACAAGACTGAAACTCTGACTAAAATGAACCTTAGGCCACAGATTAGCTTAAAATCATGAGGATGTTGAATTACCAGACTGAGATTGTTTTTCTTTTCCTTTCTGCCTGAGCTGGGCTTAAGGGAATTTGGTTAAAAGGCTCCGTAGCCATCGCTCCGTGCAGCCACAGTGAAGGCAGGATAGGCTTCATAGGTTGCATACGTGGCCAAATCTTGTCCCATTGTCACTGCTTGCTTCAGCTGAGTGGCTGTGACAGTGGCAGCTGCATTAGCAATGGTGTATCCTGAAGGAAAAAAAGAAGGAAAACTTGTGGATTAATGAAAACCCACCATCGCCTGGTAGGTTCTGACGGGATGATTTCACTAGGAACGACTTGGGCAGCAGTGAGTTAGTGGGAATAATGTACATTCATTAAACAATTCATAGGAAAGTGAAAGCATTTCCTCACCCATGATTTGTTAAACACGGTGCTGGGAAAACACCCCTCTCTGTTGAATAATTTTTTTTCCTCAGGTTTTGGTTATATCTGAGCTAATGGTGCTCTGGACAGGTTCATCCATGTATGGCATGAGGAGGGCAAGGAAACAACCAAAAATAGGGAAATTTGGGCAGGATTCTTGGTGAAAATATAACTCTGATCCCTTCAAAGCCAAAATACAGACAGTTCAGGATGGCCATGGTAGGGAAACTCCCTCAATGCAACAGCAGGGAGAAAATATTTAGAAGACAGTATTTTTTTTGTTTTTTCCCAGTTGGTTTCTAATGGAAAATGTGGTTTCTACACTTCCAAATTTTTCATGGGAAGATGTAAATGTTGCTGTTTGAGAATGAATCATTGGGAAAACAGCATCATTTGGGGCTGGTTCCCCTGAAGGCAGGGCATAGAAGCTTGTCAACCAGACCACAGTGTTTTGTTGTAAAAGAATCAGGAGTTATGACAAAGCCTAGATTTGGGAAGAGCAGCTGGAGTACCCATCAGATCTGCTGGACAAGGCTCTGCTGCCAAAATACATCTCCCAGGATCCTGTCTGACAGGGTGGGCAATGGGATCAACTCAAGGTCAGGCAGAGACAAGGTCCTCTTGGTGGGGGAATGGAAATATTGGACAACAGGGAGCACATGTTGCCTCGTTGGAGGTGTTGCTTTGGATCCGACATGAGAAATTCCTTACAATTTGAATATTGTGGCTCTCCAGAGTATTTTCTTTGCACCATCAAAGCCAGGTGCAACATCTCAAGCAGGAATTGAGAAATCTGGGACTTAAGGCACAGCTGCCACCATTGGGAGAGAAATGAGCTGCAAGCTGGGCACGGCCTGATCTGAGCTTTAGCAAGCCCTGACCAAGGACTGGTGTGTGCTGCAAACAGCAACTTCAGTGCTGCCAATGTCCATTTGCCAAGCTCCCAAGACAAATAAATAAAGGTGGATGAAAGAAAAGGAGAGATGCTAATGAAGCAGTAAGTGGGGGTTGGATTCAATAAAGGGCCCATTTGGTTTCCACGCTGCGGAAGCTGCACAAGCCCAGACAAATTGATTTTTCTGCGGCTTTTGCGGACTCCTGTGGCAGGAAGCCGGATAGATGTTTTTTTTTGTTGTTTTTTTTTTAAATCCATCCTTGAGACACTCCAAACAACTCAGTAGTACTGACTAATGCGTTCCTCATGTGCAGCTTGGCACGTGGTGCTGCCTCTCCATCAGAACTACTGTCATGCTGGAGAGCACGGCAAATGTAATTCCTGTGTTTTCCATTATTTCCCAAGCTGTTTTGGGCAGTTGCAAGAGCTATGGAGTATGAATTGTCAGAATGGGAGAAAAACCTTCTATGGGGGTGTGAGAGCTGGGATCGGATCCAAACTTCCACAGCTGCGTCATTTCTTTGGCAGATGAGATCCTAAGTGTTGGTTCACAAGGAGCTGGGGGTGCTGGGGGAGAATGGAGGGTCCATTAATTCATCAGCCTTGTAGGGAGGATGGTCTTCTCCATCCTGGTGACATCAGGAGAGGGGACTCATCCCAGACATGGCACTGGGGATGCCAGATTTGCATCCTGTGTCATTTCTGGGGCTCCCAGTTGGAGGAGGCATTCACAAACCAGGAGGAGTGGAAGGGTTGTGTGGAGCCGGGATGGGCCTCTGGATGTTTGGATTTCCTGCCCTTGGACACTGCTCTGACTCCCCTGGGCATAGTCCCAGCTGTGACATTGACCTGAGGGGTTGGGGTTGGAGCAGAGCCCCCCACCCCTGTGCCTTCAGCCTGAGTTTCTCTGGGATATGGACACAAAAATTTGGGCAGTCCTGGGATAGAAATAAAATCCTTTATAGGCAATGAACTGACACAGGGTGCCCAGAGAAGCTGAGGCAGCCCCTGGATCCCAGGAAGTGTCCAAGGCCAGGCTGGACAGGGCTTGGAGCAGCCTGGGATAGAGGAAGATGTCCTTGCCCATGGCAGGGGGTGGAATTATGTGATCTTTAGGGTCCCTTCTGACTCAAAGCAGTCTGGAATTCTCTGATAAAGATGCCAGACACACAAGTAACATGAGCCACTGTGGAGGAGCACAACCAGGCCAGTTCTCAGTGGCCAAAACCTGCTTCATTCACACCCACAAGGAACCAGCAGGAAAAATGACGTTCCAGGAGCCCTTTGCTGCAGAGACACGCCCATACCTGGAAAAGCTGGTGCTGCAGGAGTCACCTCTGCCCCCTCCACGGGGATACCCAGGGTCTGCAGGGTGTACTCTGCTGCGTAGGTCTTGGCCTCGTCGACGTAAGCGCTGAGCTTGGGCGGTGTGAAGGGGTGTCTGTGAGGACAGCACAAAGTTAGCTGGGTTTGCTCCCCAAGGCTTTCCTGCAAGATGTTGTGATCCACTTAGAGCTGGCACTATCTCACACAGCAAATGGAAGCATCGTTTCCCTGTGCTGGTGCATTAACAGAGCTGCTCTCCTCCGAGCGGTCTGGTCCCTTGCTGAGGTTATCGACCCTGGCTCTCATGTTGGACACCACGTCCCTGCAGAGTTTGTTGTGCTTTTTCCATCAAAAAAATCCAAAACCAAACAAACCCTGCTGTGTTTTTTCTTTACAATACTCTGTCTGGGTTCTTCTTTACAATACACAGCAAAATGGTGTAGGTTAGGAATGTTTAGAATCATATTGGGAGCTGAAATACCAGCATATTCCTTCAAACGCCTTTCATCTCTCCACAAAGGCTATGGTTTTCTTTCTTTTTGTATAAAAAAAGCACCCTTTTGCCTGATTATGTCTGCTTTCTGTAATGTTTGCACCAGCAGAGAGAGCACCAAGCACAGGAAAAAGTCTGTGGCTGTTTTTCCCCTGTATTTTTAAAAAAAATATTTATATATAATTATATAAATATATATGACACATAAATATACATTTAATAAGTATTCTAAAAGATATTTAATAAATATTTTTTTAAATAAAAAGGAAACAGAGACCTGTGCACTTGGGACTTTGAGGATGGATGTTAAGTAAAATATAATATAAAAAATAAAGCCTAAGCCTCAGAAACCTTCCACTAATGACGTACATGGTGGGGTTCTGACTGGCAAGGGCAGGGATGGTGATTTTGTAGAGGAAGAGCTGTCTTTGATCCTGGCCAATGGCGGAGTGGAGCTGATACACAGGCTGTCCCCAGTTGTTTTTCTGGCAGATTTCTTCTAAGATCTAGAAGGAAAAGAAAAAAACAAAACAAAACAGGATTTGTGCTGGGGTTAATTGCTGCGTAGAAGTCTCCTCCCCTAGCTCCAGCCCCTGTGCTGAGCAGCTGCCTTCCCTCAAAGGTTTTCAGGAAGTCCTGGCAGCTTCCTCAAAGTTTAGCAAAAAACAGCAAATAAATGGCAGACAGAATACTGCACCCACCTTGAAGAGTGAGATTCATCTAAACGCTTTATACTTTAAAATCTGTATAATTCCTGAAATTATTCCCTGTTCAGTTGGACATCTGAGTCCTTTTGCTGATTAGATTATTTCAGTGTGGTTTCCTTTGAACTCTCCTCAGAAGCTCAGCCTCACGGACTTCTGTTTCAGAGGACTAAAGAAACTCAGGTTGCATTCATCTTCTCTGCTCTGCTGCCTCCCTGGCTTAGTGGGTTACAGAGCATGAGGAGTCCAAATAGGCTTCTTTTTAAAAAGAAAAAAGGTTATGTTTCCATCCAATTAATTCCACAGGCTTCAGCAGGCAATCGCAGCTTTTGAAATGCTGAACCACGTTGCCCTCAGCCTTGGCACAGCTGATCCCCTGGTAACTGGAATTGCTGTCCAGAAACACTCCTGCTTTGGCCTCGGATTCATGGGTTTTTAACCCACTGCCTGTGCGTAGTTCCAGCTGGGTTTGGTCACCTTCCATTAAACCAGGTTGCTCTGATCTGGCCTTGAGCATTTCCAGGGATGGAGAAAGCCACAACTTCTCTGAAAAACCTGTGCCAGAGCCTCACCCCCATCACAGCTGACAAATTTCCTCCCAATATCCCATCTATCCCTGTCCTCTGGCAGTGGGAAGCCATTCTCTGTGTCTTGTCACTCCAGACCATTATAAAATCTCTCTCCATCTTTCTCGCAGCCAATTCAGGCCCTGGAAGGCCATAATTCGGTCAGCCTGAAGTCTTGCTGTGTTCTACCTCATTTACAGCTTATATTTGAATGGATTTAAAATTAGAAAGTAAAATTTACACCACACTGCAGCTTTTAATTTTGCCACCACAGCTCCAGCTGAAGTTCAGCATCTTGCAGTGCAAAATGTTTCATTACATAGTTCTGTTCTCAATTACAATAGTTCATCTTTTCACTGTGGCAACTCTTGTTCCCTGCTGTCCCAACTCCTTTATATGTTGTTTTTATAAATATGAATTTCACCTGCCCTAAGGCCTTGCAGAACCATTCCAGGGATTTCATACCTCTAGTGGAAGGTGGCCCTATCCATGGCATGAGATGATATTAGGTGAGCTTTAAGGTCCTTTCCAACCCAAGCCATTCTTTGATTCTGTGATTTGTGGACCAAATAGAGTAAGGGGACTTTTGCAGGACAGAAAAAAATCCCACTGGCTAGGTTTCTGGGAGAAAAAAAGGATGTTTTCATAAACTTTGGCAAACTGGATGCTGTGGCAATTGAAGTGTTAAAAGGCAAAGATATGCTTCAAAATTCAGGGTGAAGTTGGTTTCTTGTGTTGCTCTGCACGATATATGGGGAAAAGAGTTACTGCCAGAGCTGGACATTCAGAAACTCAGGGAATTTATTCTGTCCTGCAAAAGTCCCCTTACTTTATTTGGTCCACAAATCACAGAATCAAAGAATGGCTTGGGTTGGAAAGGACCTTAAAGCTCACCTAATATCCATCTGCATCAACATGTACAACCAAATCAAAAGCCCCCCTGAGCCAGCAGAGTTTCTGTGCTAGGCTGGGTTATGTCAACACTTCTTTTACTATAAATGATTTGAAAATGTGCATTATTTTTCTACACACGTGCATTGTTCCCTGGTGAAGCCCCAGGTGATGCATTTTATGTATCAAACCCATTGTGGGTTTGGGAATTCCTTGACCCAGGGTGCTTTTATGGTGTGACAGCCAGAACTGGATTAAGGCATTAATGACAACTCTCCTGTGACACTCATAGTGATCTTAGAGGCCTTCTCCAGCCCCAACCATTCCACGATTCCACGAGAGCAGGCAAAGCAGGTGGATATTACAAGATGCAACTGGTCCCACTCATTTCTTAATGTCTTTTGAGACGTAAGAATGGATTTATTTACCAGGCTGCGCCATAGATTCAACGAGGGGCCTGTTTTCCCAGCACATCCTTGGGACACAGACACCCTTTTTCAGGGCACGTACCTGAGGGGCAAGTTTGATCCCTTGGGGCTTTAGCGTGACGTGGTTCATGGGGGTGAGCTCCATCCCTGGCAGGAGGTCGTAGAGCTTTTCCTCTCCCCTCTTGTCTCCCTTGAGGTGGTATCCGCGCCCCAGGCCCGGGAACGCCAGGTAGCCGCGGCCTCCCAGGCCTCGGACGCCCGCAGCCCCTACAGGTACATTCATGTAAATTTCTAGGAATGTAAGAAGGCATTAAACCGAATCAAATCACGGGAAAAAGGACCCTGATTCTTGCTGAAATGGAAAAGTTAGCCCTGCTTGCTGGCAGGATTGGGAAGCAGGTGGGCAGGAGGTCCCATGGCCTGGTCATGGGATAACACAGACCCAACACTGACACCCTTTCTTGGAGAGGTGAGGGGTTTTGGGGAAAAACTGCTTCTTTCTGCCTATTTTCCATCTTCTCTTGTCAGTTTTGATTTCGGGGCAGCTTTTTACCCAGCTTTGTAGCTGGAAGGCAGAGAGGGGACAGCTGGCATCTTTGTTACCCACCAGTGTAATTTCAGCTTGAAGAATTTCATCTCTATATGAACAAAAACCCGTTTTGGTTTTGCCCCATTACACTTCCATTTTTTCTTCAGGGAACCCTGCTTGGGAGTCTGGGGAGAGACCAAGAGACGGGTGGGGAGTTATGGCATCTGCTCCTTTCCTAATGCAGCCTTTAGAAGAGCTGGTTCACCTGTGCTGGGGAACAACTTGAGGAACAAGGGGTATTCCTGTCTCTCCTTCCTGAAGAAGGGACAAAAATTGACCATCATGGTCCTTGCCAGGCCTCCCAGCCTGCTGTGGGACTTGGCTTGGGGACAAAAGGCATCATCTTTGGAAGGAAGATCATAGGACAGAGTTATTTCTTCGCCAGCCCCAAACTTAGGTCCGAACTGACCAAATGATGTCTGTATTGACAATTAATTTGGGGGTACCTGAGTGTGGGGATTTGATTTGACTCCAGAGAATTAATTAAATTAATTAACAATCCCCCAAAAGGGGACCTTCACCTCCCAGAGCACTGAATGGCTTGTTTGATTCCCTACCCTGCACCAGGGCAAGGTGACTTCCCTGGAAAACTCCATGGCTTTGAATCAAAAAACACCAGGACTGGTAAAATTTTCCCTGAAACTTTCAAAGCAAAGAGGAAACAAAGTGGTGGTGGTGGTGGTGGTGGCTGGCTATGGGAGCCAGCACTGAAGGGGGAAAGCAGAAGTGTTTTATTTGGTCTTCCCTGCTGGGGCAAAACCAGGATAGGGTTCGTGGGTTATTTACACTGGGCTGAGGGCAATCTAGAAGGTCCTTCCAGGAAAGTGGTTATTTTTTTTCAGCTGGAAGATTGCCTTCAGGAGAGACAGAGCCTAAATGCCGTGTCTCCATCCCTTTCTGAGCGGGATCCAGGAGCTGTGGCAAAGCCAATGTCACTGACACGCGTCCGGGGAAGCAGCTGCCCAATCCCCGGAGGAGACGTATGGCCGAGTGTCAGCACAGGGGGGAATTACCTCGGATGGAGGGGGGCCGGAGGACACTCCTGTTGCCGAGCCCCTTGGCAGCGGGGAAGTGCAGGTTGGGGATGGCTGCGTAGGCCTGGGGTGCGTAGAAGACCGGGGCACCCAGGTAGGCGGTGGTGGGGTCGTAGAGGTGGCCCAGGGTGTAGGTGTAGTCCCCCTGCAGCACCGGGGCCCGGCCACCCGTGCCACGCGTGTACCTCACGTAGCTGTCCTTGTCCACCGGCTTGGCCAACGTCACCTCGATCGGGGACCCATCCAGCACCTTCGTGGTGGGGAGGGAGCACGGGACAAGCACAGGGGTAAATGGTCAAAGTGCCTGATAGAAGTCCCACCCATGGGAGAACTGTCCCCACGTCCTAATGGGATGGGAAGATGGAGGAAACCACCCCAGAAAAGCCCTAAATCTCTCTCACACGGGTGGCACTGGCTAGGTGAAGGCTTAACCTGAGAGCACCCAGCCCTGGCCCCAGCTGGGAGAGGCTTCTTCAGCAAAACCTTCAAAAAACTTCACTTCCCTGCAAAGCAGCTCGCAAGCCGGCGAGATTCCATGCCCTCCCATGGAGAACAGCAGTGGCACTAAAAATAGGAGTGGGGTTAACACCTCTTTGGGAACAGCTCCGGCTCTACAGTGAATTACATGCAGTGCAAGAAGGGCTAAATTCAGCAGCCTCCTCGCAAATCCGCGTCTGAATTTGGAGCAGATGTTTGGGCTGACCTCGTTTGTCCCAGTTTGCCATTCACACGCGGCCCTGCCAGTGTTTTTGTTGGCAGTCTGGAACAAGGATGTGAGTGTGAGCCAGGGGGGATTGTAACCCCTCCTTTCCTAGTTCTTCTTTCAGTTTTTCCTGTCTTTTTTTTTTTTTTTTCATCTGAGCAATGAGCTAGAGCCGGGCAAACACTTAGCACAAATACAAGGAGCCAAAATGAATCATTTGTGTACTACACAGCTGCTGAAAAACAAATTCAGGAGTATAAAGGCAACCAGCAAAGAGAAAATTGGGATGACACCTCCGGGACAGTTTTAGAGCTCATGAAGCAGGTGGCTTTGTATAATATACTGCACCCCAATCCCCAAAAATTAACATTTACAGCAGCTTTACCTTCCCATTCAAGGCTTTCATGGCCTCCACTGCATGCTCTCTTTTATTAAAGTGCACAAAGGCGTAGTCTCTAATTTTCTTTACTCTCTCCACTGCACCTGTGGAAAACATTGGAATATTAGCGGGAAGTGGGGATTAGTCAGAAGACAGACATCTGAAAGAATGGTTCTCTCAGGTTATGAGCCCCTGGAGAGCAAAGGCTGAGCAAGGGTAGAAGAACAAGAGGTCAGTGTCCCCTCACCTCTTTGGATGTATATTCCACAGGAAAATCAATATATAATGGTTGTAGAGTTTAAAGCAAACTAGAAGATTTTGGGATCAGACCCCAGTAAGATTAACATTAAACTGGAGTAGTTTTCTCCTGTCCAAACCATTCTGATGGACACTACCTTTGGTCTTGTGTCTCCCTTCTGTGACAGACCATGCACCAGCTATGGGAACATCCCCATGGGATCCCCATCTCCCTGCTCTTGTACATGCAGTGAAGGCAGCTTTGGGAAAGTTGATGCTTTTGCCATAAAACAAGGAGGCTTTTTTCCTTGACAGCCAGCTCAGGATGTTCAGGAAGAATGAACAGCCAGCCCTGCCCACTACAGAGCAGCCCAGGGCACTGGAATGGGCTGGGACTGATGGGGCAGCAGAAACAGCTTTTCCCATGGTAGTGGGGCTTCCCTGGATGCCCCAATTCACATGGAGATGGCCCCAGTCAGGCTCTGCAGATGAGGGTTTGCCTTCCTGGCATCTGGTTTGGGTTGGAGAATCTTTCTTCCAGCCTAAATCAGATTTATCTAAAGTAATTCTAACATAAATGACTTCTTGCTCTTCTTTTTCTAAGTTCATCCCCCACAGTTTTCCCTTTCCCTTGTCAGCTGCTCTGCTGCCAGGACCTCATACTCTGCACTGAGGAGTCGGTCCCCAAAATAACCACACCAATCCTGTTCCCCTTGGCCACAGCCTTCAGCCATTTCTTTAATTCCTCATCTTCTCTGCTCCTGTGGCTTGGGAAGCACAACATCAGGCAGCCGAGCCTCCTGTAAAATCCCAAAAATATCCTTTGGAAACATGGCTAAGGGATGCTGAAAAACTCTTCCATTGGCTTCTTACCTCCTAAAGCTGAACAGATGCACAGGGAAATATCATATTACCACATAAAGCACTTAGAAAAATGCAGGAGGAAACAAATTTCTTTGGTGTCCAGGGGGAGTCATTAGGAGCTGCAGAGGGCTAAATGAGCATGTCCCAGCCTACAACCCAAGCAGGCTGTCCTGGAATGACACAGGGATGGTAAAGCTGCACTTTGTGTCCTTCTGGGATGGAGGATGATTTTCCTGAATTTATGAGAGTTATATGCTGATGTTTTGTTTACAAGTGGAAGCTTTAATGAATTTGCTGCGTTTTGACTATCCCCCTTCTGCCTCCTGGAGAGCATTCCAGGACACCAATGCAGAGCCAGAAATTGTACTCTTCCCTGCTTCTGCCTCTGCTGGGCCAAGCAATGTGATCGGACTGACCCACCTTTGGGTCAGCTCCATGGAGAGCCCATCTGTGGGACATTAGAGAGGGAGCATTGTCCCTCCAGCACATTGGGACAGCACAATCTTCCTGCTGGGAACTCTACCAGGCAGGAATAATCTCGGTGGGATTCCTAGGGAGCAAGGGCAGGGCTTTTCAGAGAGACAGCTCCACAGAAGTCATCAGGCTGTGAATTTGGCGCTGATTTAAGGGGTGCTGCTTGTACTGTATCCCAGCTTGAGGAGCACAAGCTCCTGGTCCTGTCTGTGGAGCCCTCAGAGATGTGGCAATTGCTGTGTCATGGGAACCTCTGGATCATTTTTTATTGGATGAATTGTTGATGTCAAAACAGCTTCTTAATGCCCTGGATCTAAGGAAATTTCAGCTAAGTAGTGCTGAAATGTGGCTCAGTGAGTGAGGCAGAGATCCACAGCAGGACAATAAATCATTTCAGATCCTCACTGCCTTTTTTAATCTCACTGTAACTTAAACTGCATTTTCTCTCCCCAAAGCTTGAAGTTTTGCTGCTTTAATGCACCCATTCCTGATTTTAGCCACCAAAATAAAAGCTCTCCATTAAAGAAAAAATAAAAATTCCAATTTGAACGCTGAAACGATAAAAGGAAAATAAAAGATGATGCAGAACTTCTGTTGTTATAGTAGAAAACTTCTTAGGAGCAAAGCAGATGACTGCTACCATAGTGTCAAAAGTCCACAAATGTGTTTCTGGGGAGTGTGAGCTTGTTCAAAGCTAGGGAGCAAAACTGAGTAAATAAAAGAAGGAAACCATTCAGAGAGTGGGATAATATAAATTTAACTCAGGGGTAAAATGGGGTCTACAAAAGCTCTATGGTGGGTAAAAGTATTAGCCAGAAATGCTGGAAGGAGACAAGGAAAACTCGTGAAGGCCTTTGCCTAGTCCAGAAAAAGGCATGCACAGAGCAGAAATGAGAAGTTAGTGGAGGAAAAATGAAGCTCTGCAGCATATTTTAAAAAATTAATAGAAGGAAACTAACAGGAGTGAGATGAAAGGAGATTTCCCATTGCCAAGCATCAGTTCCTAATGCTTAATGGACTGTGTGGCTTGCAGAGCTGCAGAAATGGGTTATTTTTACTTTGTTGGTTTTGGGTGGAATTTCCTAAAGCTGGAGCAACTCAGAAGTGAAATCTCCTTTGAAAGCCAGCAGGATTTTTATTCCAAACTAATCTCCCTGCTTTTTTTGAAAAATCTCACCCTGAGTGCATGTAAGATATGCCACAAAGGAATATTGAATTAAATGCAAAACAGTAATTATTCACCAATTTACACGAGGACTGGAGGGGATGTATGAAAATGAGTTCAGAATTTAGATAGATCAGATAAAAAGGAGTTGTACTAAATCACTCTATTTTTATTACCATCCCTTGCCACAGAAGAATGCTGAAGTCACCCAGCTGCTTCACCAACTCTTTATAAGCAAGACTAAATGATTCTGAAGCATTTTGATGACACAGGGCAACCCCATGCAGCATTTGGGGTCACTTCCAGCTGCCAATCATCTTCCTTCGTGGTGTCTGTAGCTGGGAATTCAGCAGACCTTAACAGGAAGGTATTTTAGGTGGGAGCCTTTGGCCTCATGACAATTTTTGTGGCATTTCACACGAACATTTCACAGCAGGAGACCAGCTTTGTTTTTATCTCTTGTGGCATTTCAGGAATACAGAACTGTTTCCATTCACAGCCCTTGTTTAGGAGGCACAGCACCAGTGGGCTCCTACCTGGTTTGATGCTGTTGAACTCCTTCTCTATGGTCTCCTCGGTGGTCGAGAGCATGAGGTTCCTCACGTAGAGGATTTTCACTGAGGACATGGTGTCCTCATCCACCTCCACCTCTGGCTCTGCCCAGTCCACGGCGATGGGGTGTCCCCACAACTGGATCCTTCCTTTAAGGGAACGGGTCAGCATGTCAGTGCTGGGGGGCTTGCTTCCTTTCACTCCTGCTCATGCTCTATTTCACGACAGAGCAGGCCAAATTCTACAAACACAACCAAGAAAACCCCTTCCTAGCCCAAAGCACTGCTGCTGCATCAGCTCCCTTCCAAAAGCAGATGGTCACACTTGGAATGGCCTCCTGCAAATACCTTTGGAGCCTCCAGAACTGAAAGAAATGTAAATATGGAATAATGCACCTTAAGCCTGCATTTCCTGGAGTGCTCTCTAAAGGGAAATATTTTAATGCACTTACAAAAATCCCTTTTGGCCAGCAAGGTCTCATTCCCTCGATACCAGAACGGGGATCCTGAAGTCCCAGAGGGATGGAATGAACAGCAAAAGCAAGGATGTCTCTGTGTGTGTTTGAATTCTGCTGCAGCAGAAGAAAGGAGGGACACAAAAAGTCCCAATGCATAAAACAGGGTGTGGGTGTGGAGAATAAACCCAGGGGCTCTGTGTACACTGGACTGTGCTGCTGAGGGGCAGGGAAGAAAAAGAGCAAATAAATCACATCGCTGAATGCTGATGATGCAGTTGGGTTGGTGTCCCCACTCCTTGAGCCTCAGCTCCATATTCTAAGGCACCTGATGTGAGACTTTCACTGAACTCAAGGGGAATTTTCAGAAGTCCATATTTCTTTCTGTCTGCATGCATGTGCATTACCAAGGTTACCACTTTAGATTTGTCATTAAATTTTGGTTAAGTCGGATTTTTGGTTCTTGTAGAAAATTCTATTGAATAGTTTTAGAGGTGGTGAATTGGTCAATTTATTAAGAACTGCTAGTGTTGATTAGATATTGTTATGAATAATAAACCATGATTAGATTTTGTTATGAATGATAAACTACTTAGTCCTAAATTGCTGAGCCAGTCTGAGGCTGAGATTGGCAAGGGCGCTGATTCTGGTGGGACTCAACCCTTAGAATCCTTTCCTTTTTCTCTTCTCACACTTTTGCCTCCCTGGTCTCCACATGTATCACTCTAGACTGCTTGAATCTGCTATTTCTTTGTCTGCTTTATCTGTACAGTAAGTAATGGAATGACCCTTGCCATTAAACCCTTGTCGTGCCTTCACAAATTTATATTAAACCTGCTTTTGCCCAGACCTTGCTTTTAATTCTTTAAGTGACCTTATCCATCCATTTGCAGCTGAGGGGACAAAAAAAATCCTGCAAAACACTCTTTGCCATGAAAATGCATCTGTGTTTGGACAACCCATTTAAGAAGGGGTGGGAGCTCCAAAACGGGAGGGTGAGGATAGAATCTAGAGGTTTATTGGAAGTGTAAATGAACAAACTAAATGGAAAGGTGCTGTTCCCTTGGGATCCCTCGTGAATGAGCTGGGATTTGTGGAGTGAGGCTTGAGCTGCTCTTCAGATTTCAGCACTGCACAGATCTGAGCTGTCAGCAGCCAGAGATAAAGGCAGGGCTGCTCACGGTTCTGTGCCCCTTTCTGAATTGCTGTTTCCAGTTCAAGGGTAGAAAAAATGAACTGGTTGACTTGCAGCAAGGAGCTAAGCTTGATGCATCTCTCTTGCTGAAAACCAGTCTATCTCCATCCTCTTGTTTAGCCAGAGACAGGACAAAGTTTTAACTTTTTAATAAAACCTCTCAATTTTTGAACACTTTCTCTACAGCGCTCCCTCAAAGAGCAACAAGGTTCAGTTTAAAGGAAGCACCTGATAATGATATTCAATCTCACATCAGCTGGAGACTCATTTAGCTTTGGCTTGAAACTTTTTTTCCAGTTCTTGCTGTATGCTTGAGACTTCAGGAGACTCTGTCTCCTGCTCAGGCCTTTGGAATTCCCTAAATAATTTATTGAGATGTCCCTAAACTGGAAATCCCTCATGCATTACACATGTCTGCTCAGGGCTCTGAGTCCCTTCCATCTGTCTTGCTGTCTTTGCTCAGGATTTCAAGTGCTCTGCCTGCTCCTACCTTCCTTTCCCACATAAAAACCATGGGAAAGTGGTGCTGAAGCACAGAATATGCTCCTGCCATCAGGGAGATGCTTAAACTGAAGAAGAAAATGCAGAATAAAAGGCAAAATTGCCAGTGTGACATATCTCCCTGTAGAAAAGTAAACTCAGTGCTCAAAATCATACTCATCTTTTACACAAGAAGGAAAAAAAGAATTTAAGTGATGCAAGGTATTTCATGTATAAAACAGGTGAAAAAAGGCTGGTGGTTATGAACAAATCCTAGACCCCAAGGTTTGTTGGATGCTTTCACCAGCCAGTGAGCTGTGTTCAACAAAGCAGTGCAGCAGCATAAGAAAGCAAGAGAAAATTGGTGAAATCCCTGCAAATGCACGCAATGTTAAGTAACTTCTTCACCTCATACCTGCTAAACCTCTCTCTCCTTCCCAATGGTCTTTGGCTGTCTCCCAGTGATGAATTTCATAGATTTACTCTATAGCAATTCCTTGTTCCAAGTTTCTTTTTGCCAAAATATCAGTTTTCAGTCCATGCTGCAGCCTGAATCTGCTCTCGGATCCTTTCCTGAGGGATTCTCCCTGAGAGGCCATAAATGAGTCTCTGTTTTATGTTTACAAGCACAGGACTAAGCACATCCCACAGCAGAGCTGCATGGAGACACACAGCTAAATCCATCTGGCTGGACTTTTAATAAACCCAAGTTCCTGAAGGACAACCACGAATCATCAGCATGGAGCTGCAGTGAATCCCACACCCCATGGTGTGTAGGGTGACTCTGGGCGTCTCTGGCAGAAAACTGCTCTCTGAGGGTGGAAAACCCATCCACGTTCACTTCCTTGGATTCCTGGGGTCCCCGGGGATGTTGTCACCACAGCACGAGGTGACCCTTGATCTGAAGCCACCCCTGCCCATCTCTGCTAACCTGGGAGCAGCTTCCTCCTGGCCATGGCTGCGGCCCGGTGGCTCTCGTACTCGACGAAAGCAAACCCCCTGTTTTTTGTTTTATCGGCTGCACTGGGGTAGACGATGACGTCCACGACGCCATCCGTGACTTTCTTCATCTCCGCTAAGATTTCCTCCCTCTTCTTGGTTTTGGGGATGCCCCCCACGAACAGGCGGCAGTTGTCCACGCTGGCACAGACCCCCAGGAGCCTCCCATTCCTGAAACAATGGAGCTGCTTTGTCAGGAGTCAGGAGGCAAGAGGGGAGAAGGTTAAAGCAAAGCCCCTCTTCTGCCCCAAAACACAAGGCCAAACAAGACTTCAGTGTCAGCTGTTCTTTGGGATATCCCAGTGGTCTTGCTCAGTGCAAAAGCTACCACTGCGCTAAATCTGATGTCAAAGTCAGGCAGCACAGCTGAAATGAAGGGTTTGAGGGAGAAACCAAAGTCAAAGTTTGCTTTTCCTACTTGAGATTCTCCCTTTTGCTGCCACTGGGCCACTGCACCCCTCAGCCCAGGTCCCTGTGTTGTCACCAGTGGCTTGTGGCTTCCCACTCACCTCATGACTGAGGTTTTGGGGGAAGAAAATCCCTTGTCTTGGAGAGGCACCCTTTGAGGACTCACTGTTGACAACTTTTGAGCAGACCCCAAAATAAAAACTTCCTTTGTTCACCTCTTTGGGGTCAAAGTATCTCTTATAGACCTGGGGAAGTGGAAAACTTCTTTAGAGGAGTATTTGGAACCAGGGAAAGAAGTGGAGAAGGTGGAGGTGGGTGAAGCCTGATCCCTAAGATCTTCCAAAATCTGCTACAAACGACATCTCCAAGACCTTTGTGTGCCTTGATCCGCTCAAAGCAGTTCACACTCCCTTTTTTTTTTAATTAAAAAAGCCATACAATTGCTATCATGGTTTATCCCAAAAGGTTTTTAAGCAGAGGCATCAAGTCATCCCACTTTGAACTGGCAAAAAACATTTAGTGTGGTTGAAACCCAACCAACACATATTGAAGGGCCCATCTGCTGTTGATTTCTGGGTGTTTTGTTCCCAATTTTTAATCACAAACATGAGGGCTTTTTCTGATCCTTTCTATTAGGAAATGTCACTGTTTGCCAATTGGTTTCCATCCTATTTCACCATTTTTTGCAATTGCTCCATCTCCCAGAACATATCTGCACAATCTGTCACGAGGGAGACTGTGAATAGAATAGATCAACAACAAACAACCTGAGGGGAACATAATAAACAGCACTGGTTAGGGGAAAGTTAACTTGATCCAAAGCAGAATATTTTTTCCAATGTTCCAATAGACTTTTTTTTTTTTTTTTTTTTTTTTGGTGAGGAATAAATATCCTGTGCAAGCTGTTTGCTTTAATGAGCAGTGACTGCACAGGGACAGGAGGAGATTTCCCCTCAAAACACAGGGATCTAAATAACCTTGTTCTGGGCTGCCAGGAAAAATATCCCTTACATGCCAAAATAGACCAATATATACGATTTAAAGTTGCTTTGAAGGTGCTTGCCCCACTTACCTGATTTCATAATTATTGAGCGTCTTTATTGCATTCTTGGCCTCCTGTTTATTGGAGAAGGTCACAAAAGCATAGCCCCTGTTGTTGCCATTGAAGTCCATCATCATCCTCATCTCATAGATTTTGCCAATCTGCCAAGTGAGAGAGATTTGTCAGCAGGGTGGGAGTGGTTAAAGAAAACTGGAATTTTAAAGCCCATGCAGCTCCAGTTCCATAGGCATCTTCCATTGACCAGATTGCTCCAAGTCCTGCCCTTCCTGGCCCAGGAATCAGCATAGTTCAGCTCTGAAATGCAGCTCTGACCAGCAATAACTCATCAGCTGCCACCAAGCCTCACCTTTTCACAGAGGGGGATAAGTTCATCCTCAAAGAGGTCTCTGGGCAGTTTCCCAATGAAGATCTCACAGCCCCTCTCTGGTGGAGGGCCATCCCAGCCTGGTGGTGGGCCCCCGTATTTCCTCTGCCCATTTTCCTGCCGTGGAGGAAAAGGAAAGAAAGGTTTAGCTATTGATTTTTAAATGTGGATCAAACCAACTTGGTCTCTCGGAATGATGACCCTTGAGGCAGACCCTCCTTCCCTTCAGCTCCTCATGGATGCAGCAGGGATAATGCAGTGTTCCACTGCCAAGGCTGGGATACTTCTGAAGTCCAAGTGCAGACAGTCAGGTAACTCCTTGGAAAGTGAAAATCCTCCTGGTTATGGCAGGGGAATCTCCGTGGGCTGTGTGTTAGTTGTGGGCTGGGTAATGGAACACTTGCAAAATTTATAACTTGTCTTGATTTTCGTCCAATCTGAGGATGACACCTTCCCACCCTGCCCACTGCCAAAGGAGGTCCTTCTGGCAGAGAGCAAATTGTAGCCTCAAATGATATTCAAAGATGTGAAGGCCAGTCAGTATTTCATTTTTGGTCTCTTTGCTAGATGAGTGTGTGTGTCTTTGCTCTCCTCCCTATTTTAATATTTCGTTTCCCCTTTCCTTTCCCCTTTCTTTTCCCCTTTCCTTTCCCTTTTCCTTTCCTTTTTCCTTTCCTTTTTCCTTTCCTTTTCTTTTCCCTTTCCTTTTTCCTTTCCTTTTTCCTTTCCTTCCCTTCCCTTTCCTTCCCTTTCCTTCCCTTTCCTTCCCTCTTCCCTTTTCCCTCTTCCCTCTTCCCTTTTCCCTCTTCCCTTTTCCTCTTCCCTTTTCCCTCTTCCTTTTCCTTTTCCTTTCCCTTTCCCTTCCCTTTTCCTTTTCCTTTTCCTTTTCCTTTTCCTTTTCCTTTTCCTTT
>CM031862.1:31924129-31962350 GCA_018697195.1 Certhia americana | reverse complement strand
TCCTTTTCCTTTTCCTTTTCCTTTTCCTTTTCCTTTTCCTTTTCCTTCCCTCTCCCACAGTGCTCCCACAGGAGCTGGGGCTCCAGTAATTTTTCCATTTTTAGGCTCCTTTACCATTTTTTAGTCACTTCCCTGTCTGGGATTATTCCAGGAAAGCAAATGCCTTGTACAGCTGATTTAAGAGGAATGTAAACAAGCAGAGATCCTTATGAGAAAACAGGAATATACCACAAACCCTTTTAGTTTTCTCAAGCCTAGAACAGGCGATGAATTATCCTTTCTCATTCCTGTTTTTCCAATGTTTTCAGCAGAGATGGAGTCCTGGGGACATTTGATTTTATGTCTGTTCTGGTGTGTGAGGGGGCACGGCAAGAAATAAACACTTCCTTCAGTTTGCAGTGGCTTTGTTTGTGGCTGGAAGGCAGCACCTCAACAAACCCTTCTTGACAAGGTGCCTGGAGGGAAAGTGGACATCAGCCACTTCCAAAAGGTGAACCACCCAGGTGTGCCCTGAGGAAGATATTTGGCTGCACCCATAAACAGGCTGGAAGAAAAATCCCTAAGGTACGGAAAATTAGGAAAGGGGAAGGGAGAAACAGACAAAATAGCAAGGTTAGAATGAAAAAAGGAAAGGAGGGAGAAGAGCAAGATGATGTTGAAGTGTGTGTGGGGGGATTGGGAGCCGAAATACGTGCTTTAGGAGTGAGCTTTGCCAGATGTGACAGTAGGAAAAACTGAATATCAGGGTAATTCCAAGGACAGGTCATACAGGGCTTGGATTAACCTGAGCCAGTGGAAGGTCTCCCTGCCCATAGCATGGGGCTGGAACAAGATGGGCTTTAAAGGAACCTCACAACCCCTATGATTCTAAGAAATCCACAGAAAATCTAAAGCATACAGAAGTCCCTTATCTTATGGTTCGGGTACAGCAGAAAGGCTCTTCAAGGGCACCAAACACAGCTGCTGACCTGCTCCTGGAATGTGCTTTTTCCCAGGAATCTCAGGTTGTGCTTGGGGCTGTTGTGCCCTCTAGTGCCATGCAAAACAAAGAAAGTTCATAGCCTCCACCTGCCTAAAATCCAGTGTTTCCAGTTCCCTCTTCCAGGATGCAAGGTCATGCCCAGTGCTTTCCAAGGCTGAGCTTGTTTTGATTGTGGTAGACAAGAAAGGCTTTCTCAGGTGGGTTTGAAGGTCATGCCCAGGCTCCACCTGCCCTAACCATGAGAGGTTTGGATCTTGGAGACCTTGGAGCCTAAACTGGGAGCAAACCTTGGAGCAGATGAGGCAGCTGCCTCCCATGTACCTGTGCAAGGGTCTGCACAAAAGGCGACGTGCTGGACTTCTCACCTCATCCCACTTCTGAAACTTTGCTCTGTGGGTTTTCTTTGGTTTTGAGACACCAATCCCAACCTTTCCCAACATTGAGCAGTGCTCAGGGTTGTCCTTCCCCCACCCTTATTGTAATTTCCCATCAAGCAAGGAATTCCTTGAGGAATAAGATCCTGCTTTGTGAAAGACAAACATAGCAACGGTCAGAACGGATGTGAGAGAGAGCGAAAAGGAATGAGTGATTCAGGAGCACGGATTTGCTGCTCATGCTCCCAGTGAAGCTTCAGGATGAAGCTGGACACTGCACAAAAGGATGGGACCAGGAATTCCTACCTGGATCAAATTATATCCTGTTCGCTGAATTAACGCACGGAGGGCGGCTTCTTTCTGTGTGCCGGTCAATCCATCCCCGGATTTGTGATTTGATTCCATTGGGAGTGATTATCAGCAAAAAATCAGGTTAATTAGGGGTGCTCACTGCAATCAAATTTAAGATAAATTAAATCAATTAATACGGCTGGGAGGAGAAAGTCCACACTCCTGAGAAAGTTTACAGGGTCGCTCTTCCTAAAACAGTTATTTTGGAGATAAAACCAAAACAGGACAGCAGAAGCCATGGAAAAAGCAGAAATATCTCCCTTGCTGAATGGAAATAAACAGCATTTAAACCCACAGTCAGATCCTGGGGAGATGCAGAGGGAATTTGTAGCCTTTTGGTGGTGTCTCAGGAGGAAAAATATATGAGTACGTAATCCTGCACTGACTACACAATGAGTCCTTCAGGCCTTGTGTGATGCTGACACTGGGAAAACAACCTTGTACCAGCCATGTCCAGCACTCTGTGAGAAACAGAACCTAGCTCCAAATTGGGTCCATTTTTATTTTTGAAAATATAGAATATGGGAGAACTTCAGACCTTAGCTCAGCTCAGGGCTGGAACAACCTTAGGTTCAGACATTTTGATTCAGGGCTGCAGTTTGAGGACATGGCTGATTCAAGATTTTTTGGTTGAGTTTGGGTTTGGGCTAAAAACATCATGGAACTGAAACCTGAATCTGACTTGGTCTACACCCTGGGAAAGGGACATCTACAACATGGATTCACTACTGGTGATTTCGTTTTTCCTGAATGCTGAGCTTTGAGTTTGTCCAAAATCTATTTATGTGCTCCAGGCATAAACCTACAGGGTCTGCAGGTTAAAGGCTGAGCCTGAATCCTCAGGCTGATGCTGAACAGCAGCCAGAGTAAACACTGTACTCTCCTCAGGTCCTTGTAGCCAGAGCTGAGGGCCAGTGGGACCAAGGACTCCAAGCAGGACAAAGCTAAATTGTGTCATCCAACATGGTTGTTATTGCCTAAAACTGCATTTTATCATAGAAAGGTGGAGGCAAGGAAAGGTGGTGCCTCCCAGGATTGCCTGGAGAGCAAACAGGGCCAAAAGGGGCTGGGAGAGGTGGACTGGGGGTGAGGGGGCTGAAGCATCCTGGGATGGGATGGGATGGTGGTGTGGATGCTGGGCAGAAGGGAAATCCAGAGCAGTAGGAAGGTGGAAGGAAGGTGGATTGCTATGCCTGCACCCTGAGCTACTGCCAGATTTTCCGGAGGAGATCCTGAACAATCCCCCTGCACAGGAGTCTCTTGGGGCCCATAAGGTGAGCACTGCAGGTAAAGAAATGCAGGTAAAGAAGCACAACCTATCTGGTCACAGCTGATTTTTTGAGCGTGACATGATTCTGTAGAAATAACAGAAAAAGCCTTTTCCACTACCCAGTTTCTAACACCAACCCCTTTTTATCAGCGTCTTTAGTGGTTCACTGAGGGAGGAGCTAATGCTTGGGGCATTACCTGCTCAGTGCTCCTATGCCTTTGTGCCCTGGAAGTCTTAAACAGCTGCTTTCAATTTAAAATGGATTATTCCCAGCACCAAAAATGGGGCATGAGCCCAGGTATTTAGAGGATCTCAGTCTTGTGTCACACCAAGATCCAGAGACTGTGACTCAAACACTTGCAAATAGAGGCACCTCTGTAAGGCCAGATTTTGGAGGTATTTAATGCAGAGAGATTGGTGAGGCTCTTCTGATTTTATTTTATTTTTTTCCCCATGCTCCCAGGTTCTCAGTGCTGTAGTTACTACCAACGTGCAGGGGCTGGGACTTGAATTATCCAATGCAACAGCTCTCTCCTGTCTGTAATTCCCAAACGAGTGCTCTCTGCAGCAGCTGGAGCCCAGTCAGTGGTTTGTTTTGCCCTACTGAGGGCGGCAACAAAACCCTGTCGAGGTTTGTGGTGTCTGTGCCTGCTGCCTCCTCCTGTGCTGGCGTTTAGCAGGCACGGGGCAGGATTAGCACACTGCTGTGCAAAAACCACTTGGAGCCTCTCCCAGGCTGCTTCAGAAAGAGAAAGTGAGCGTTCAAAAAAAAAAAAAAAAAAAAAAACCAAACCCAAAAAACATCCACTTAAAATCCAGATCGGTTTTGCACCCTCCCCTGCCTGGCCAACGAGACCCCATATCCACCCTATAGGGGAACACTGTGACACTGCAAATCTGGCCCCTTATATTCTGCTTTTGGAGCATCCTGGTTTCATCAGGGTATTGAGGGATCAAATTGCAGCTCTCGGTGGCTGGGTGAATGTGTCTCTCTGAGCCCTTAGAGCTCGACTTGTGTGCTGCCAGGCTGGATGCCTGCAGGGTTGCTGCTTTGGATGCACTTGCACGTGGATCCTTTAAGGCCACACATCCTCTCCTGCAGGGAGGAGGGATTTCCAGGAAGGTCTCGCTCCCTCCCGGGGATGATTTCACGCTGAGCAGTGAGGACAATCCTCGGGGCTGGTGGATGGATGGGAACAGAGCATGTCCCTGGCTGATGCCTTTCCAGCAGCAGCAATATCCCTCTCTGCCTTCTGCCTTATTAGATAAGACAGCAGAACTCTTCTGGGCTCTTCTGGTAAGGCATCCTGCAAAGATTTCAGACTCTAGACCAGCATGTCTAGACACTGGTGCACTCCAGGATATGCTGAAGCAATCCTCTTGGAATTAGTGAGCAAGAGCATTCAAGGCTGCAATGAAGTATTAATCACAGCCTGCTGCAAAACGCGGGGTCTGGGGGGAGGGGGGGGTGGGGTGTTAACAAAATTCTGGCTTTAATCTGTGATTGGTGCTTCCACACATTCCTGCCTTTGGAGAAAGCCCAGCCTGACCCATGGAAAGAACCCTGCCCCATGGAAGAGGTGCAGGATGCCCATCCTCAGGGATGTTCGGACTCACCTGGAGCTGTGGAGCTGGCCCTGCTGGAAGCGGGGTCCAGCTGGAGACCCCCATCCCAGGGTAGCACCAGCACCAGCCCCTGCAAGTGCCCACTCGTGATTCCAAAGGAGGCCAAGACTGGACTGCACCCTCAGGGCTGGACACACACGTGGACAGCCCCATGTCCCACCCGGCTATGGTCTGGCAGCCTCATTCTGAGCAGTCAATTCACACCTACTAATTACCAGCCCAACGTCATTCACAGGTAATTTATAAGCTAAAGAGTTTATCCCATCAGTGGTGTTTCTTCGGGATGGAAACAGCAAACCCCTCTTGTCTTTGAGGTATAAATCCCAACACAACAAATCCCAAGCCCAGGAAAACAGGCTTTCCACCCTTACACTTTTCCAAGCACCGCTTCTCTCCCTCCTTCTTTCCTGCCTCACTTGAGCCAAGGCAGGGCACTTTCCCACCTCTGCCACCCAAAGGTCCATCTTCCAGAATCACAGAATCATTTAAGTTGGAAAAGCCCTCTCATATCATCGAGTCCAACCATTAACCCACCACCAAACCACGCCCCCAGGTGCCACATCTATGTGCATCCCGATGATTCTCAGGATAAAATCATGGGGGGATGCTTTATTTCTGGAACTTGTGGAATTCCAGCCGTTTCCCCTTATTGCAGGCACTAGCCCCAGTCCTTGCAGCAGTGCCGGTGTGATGGGATTTTTTTTTTACCTTAAGGGAGGAGAATTCCTGTCACCCAGAGGAAACACGATTCTTTCTCTCCTTCTTTGTTCCCCGAGCCAGGAATCAATTAGCAAATCCACCCCCACAGGGGAAAATCCCCCTTCCGTGGCTGCTGATGGAAAACATGAATGACTGCAGCAAATTCAGACTGCTTTAAAAAGAATCAACTCAGCCACACTTAATAGAAATAATAGTTCTGGAATTAAACCAATTTTGGGGATTTGCCCTTAAAATGGATTATCATTAACAAGAGCCACCACATGAAAAAGAAAAGGGAAAAAGAGAAGAGGGGGAAGTTGCATTTTGTTCAGAAGTTTAAACTGAAATTAACAACTTTGGAAGAGCAAACTATATTTCCTATTTCATCCTCATTTGTGATGAAATTTTGACAATAGAACCAACTTATCATGGTCACAGCATCAGGAAAAGGAAGGTTCTGCTTTTACCTTATATCAGAGTATAATTTGGTCTGGTTTTCCTCTCTCTACTCTCAATTATTTTAGGTTTCTGCTGAAATTCTGAAGTGCCAAGGCAAAAAAGGTCCTTTTATACCTTGCAAACCCACATCAACATGAAATAAACCTATTATGATACCTCCTTTCCATGACTGTTTCTCCTTGTGGCTCCCTCACACCTACTACAGCACATCCTCTGGTGTTGCTCCATCCATCCAGGAGCAAGATGAACCCAGAAGCTTTTACCCCAAAAATTGTGGAAAATTTTGCTTCACTTTTGGGTTATTTGGAAAAGGAGGAGCCTCTTTGCTCAGCCAAGGGATGTCTTCCATGCTAGGATTTTTTATTAGAGGGGGTATTTGAGGGCAGAGCCTGCCCCGGTGCAGCCTTTTCCCTGGAAAGCCTGGTTCCATGAAGGAGATAACAAAGCTATGTTTATCCCACAGGATCAATATAGACCTGACAGTGCTGAGCCACTTGGACACATCTAATTAAGGCCATTTTGTTTGGTATCCCCTCAGCGCAACTTCTCCTCCTGAAGAATAACTACCTCTGGTAAGACTGGATAATGACACTCATTCTTTCCCCTAATAACTCAAACAGGTCACTAGAGAAACTATTTTCCTTTAGGTTATCAATGTTTTGGGGTTTTTTCCCCTCCCTCCAGGCTCAAAGCAATATACATTCCTTTCTATACATCCATTAGCACTAAGCATGCTTTGTTTTCTTCCCCAAAACTGGAAGGCTTGTCCCAGCTCCTCGCTGGGGTGACACACTGAGGAACGGAGTCCGATTGAGCAATGCAGCACGAGGATTTCGTCCCTTGGCTTCCCAGGGCAGGCTGTTATTGTCCAGCTCCGGTGGCTCCACACAAAGTGGGAACTCACAGGCGTTTTCAGGAAAACAGGGCAAATTTGGAGCAGCTTGAATGCGCTGCAGCAGATGAGCCTGGAGAAAACATTTCATGCCTAATCCGGCAAGTTTTTGCTCGGCCCTTTTTGGAATCCCTTCCCTCTAGGGCACAGAACTTTTGCAGCTCTGTCACCAAATGCCCACATAATGTCCCCAAAAAGCCTCTCTTCTGATGCTGAGCCCAGCCTCCTTCCCTAGTGTTTAATTTGCATCCCCATATGCCAGACACTTTGAAATCATCCTTCCTTCCCTGCTTGCCCCCACCCCAAATTCTGTTCCACCGAGGGAAAGAGCTTGAGAGGAGCATTTTGTGTTGGGCAGAAACTATCCCTGCTAGTTGGAAGGGATTAGTGAAAACTGAGGGCGTTTTAGAAGCAGCAATTGTCTTGCTGGAGAGACTGATCTGTGGCAAAGAGAAGGAGGGACACCAAGTCGACTGGAAAGATCTCTAATGATTAAGCCTCAGAAAGTTGCACTTTACAAATCCCGAGTGAATTATGGCAGGGAAAATCCCTCCTCCCTGTCTGCCTTGTCTGGCCTTGCTTTTCAGGCAAGGACGAAAAGCAGAAAACCCCCTCTTTCCACGGCTTTGCCAGGTAAAAGCAGCAAAGCCATGGAAAGGCTTTGAAGGGCCCCCAAGGAGCCGTTCTGTGCCCACCCTGCTCATCCCAAACTCAATGCCAGTGGTGTGGGGCTGTGTGGGGCCAGCCAGGGGGTCCCAGCCCCCCAGTCCAGCCCTGCTGGAGTGGGGCAGCTCTGGAGTGCGAGCCTGATGCTTATTTCTGAGTTCTGTTGGGTTGGGAGGCTCCTGATGGAGCTGCTCCTTCCCAACCCCACCACCATCCCCAATTTGCAGCCCCCCACCCCCGCAAACCTCCCAGCAACGAGCAGCCTCCTACCTGAGCAATTTTGGAGATTGGCCCCCGGGAGAGAGGTCTCCTTGCTTGTGGGGAGTTTGCGACGTGTCACTGCGGTTATTCCCTAATCATCATATCAAACTCCAAAGGTTCAGCAGCCCCAGGCTGCTTTACAGTCCCATGGGTTAAACGTTAACCCGCCCTATCTGCCAGCTCCCTGCAGGCCTTTGACCAGATAGCTGCCTCAGACAGCACCCACCAGGCCCAGCTTTCCCTAAATAAATGCAGGGCACCAAAGGCAGGTCCCAGTTTAAGGGCTGGGATCATTCTGACACCAGTTGGCTCCATGCTGATGCCTTTCCCACCTGGTCTTTGCCCAGTGCTGCAACTCTTCCCAGCAGAGATGCTGGGAGAATGGACACAGCCTTGTGACACTCTTGGGCTCTACAGGAGGTTTGGGTTTGCTGGAGGATGATGGCAGGAGTGAGAAATCCCTTTTGGTGGAGAAATTCCTCTTGGTGGCTTAAGCGAAGCTGTGGGTTTGCAGAAATTGCTACAAAAACATTATCCAAGCAAAGGCTCAGAGTGAGGAAAGCCAGTGCAGGTTTTGGGAAGGGTTTGTTGCATCCAGAAAAGGCTATGAATAAATGCAGCGGCATTTATAAATAAATATAACAAATCTCTGCAAGGATTGGCTTCCAGGTAGGGCAACCTCTGAGCATCCTGAGTCTGTGGTCTTGTGCCACATCTGATGATGCAACAGCTGAATTGAATGCTTGGGTCTTTCCAAAATCCTTCTGGACCCTCACAGGAATGAAATGGGGTACTGCAGGACTTTAGCAGAGTGATTTCATGAAATTATAGAATTTTTAAGTTTGGAAAAGGCCTTTATGACCATTAAGTCAAACCAGCACCACCACCGTGTTCACCACTAAACAGTTTCTCTTGTATGATGTGCAAGTTTAGGATCCCAGCATCGGGATCCAACCCTGGAACTGCATCCTGCTGTGGCTGTCTCTGACCTCAGAGCTGGAGCACGACCAGGCTGGGGCATGGTTTACCATCCCAGAGCTGACCCCCACCACACAGATGCAGTCCCAGGCTTCATTTGCAGCCCTGTTAAATGAAGCATTTATAATTAGGTGTTGCTGACGCTTCAGGTTTGGAAAAGTGCCATCCCTGTGTTTGCTCAGCTTTAAAAACATAAGGTGTCCTTAGGGGGGAGATGACAGGGCCTTGATCCCTTATGGAGAGCAGCATCTCACTCCTTCCTCCCTGCCTCTGCCGTGTCACCAGGGTGCTGCTCCCATTTCCCGGCCCAAACACGGGATTGCTCCCAAGGAAATGTCTGCCATCTGGTATCCACCTTCCTGCAGAATTTAGGGGCTCAAATGCAGGTTTTGGAGCACATTCAAAAAGATTAAAGCCCCAAACAAGCCCCTCCCAACCAATTATGAGCACCTCTCCTTGAGCACAGTTTGGGATCTGCTGCTTCTCCTGATCTCCAGGACAGAGCTTAGGAGTGAGGGGCAGATGTAAGAATGGATTTTTTCCTTGTCAAAGGGTTTTTTTCTGTCTTTAGCACACCATCCTATCCTGTCCTAAGGGACTGGATGGGATTTCATCGCTGGATTTCAGACTGAAGGCCCCAGTGTGTAACCAAGCACTCAGACCGCACAGGAAAATGAGCTGAAATAATTCAGTGACCAATTAAGTGCCTCTGCCCTGAAATTGTGACAGTAGGAGAAGCAAACCAGCTCCATAAATCAAGTGTCCCACACCTTCACAGGCCTAGCCCTAAAGAGTCTCTCTGGGAGAAATGTGAGGTGTTACCTGAGTGCAGGTAATGACTCTGATAATCTGGCAGCAAGAGGGGATGAAATGTGGCAGCCATGGTATGGAAATAGGGTAGTTTGGGATGGAAAGCCCCATTTTGGGGTAGAAATCAGCTGTGATTGTGGTGTGAAGGAAGAATGACAAGACATATTGACATGGAAAGCTATTCTGATGCCAGAGGGGTTGGAATTTCAGCATCATTTTTTGAGGTTGTGCAGGAAGGGCAGCTGTGATGCTTTCCTTCCCAGCTGTGATGTCTTCCTTTCTCTGCCACAGATTTTGCTCAGAAGAGGAGAAGTGATCAAGAGAGGAGATGTGATTTGTGCTCATGTTTCCTTGAAAGCCTCTCCAGAGGCAGAGTGGAGCAGCCCCAAGAGCAGTAGAACATAATTGTTTCCTTCTCCACAATCACAGGAGCAGTGGGCTGCCTCCTACAGGGTTTGCCTCAGCCTGCCAGGTGGGATTAGGGAAAAGCACTTCCAGGCTAGGAAAAATGACACTTGAGTGGATGTTACACTTTTGTGTTATTTATTTACTGCCACAAACCCTCTAAGGGGGGGCCTGATCCTCCAGCTTTCCCTGGAAGTGCTGCACGAAGTTTTCCAGGCTGTCCAGCAAGGGGTTTATGGCAAATCTCTGTCTGTGCCAAGCACTGCTGGGGATCAGCAGCTGTCCTTTAACATAGCAATAAAGCAAATAAAAATACCCTTGGTGTCAGGAGGAGCAGGAGCAGAGCCTAGCCTTGGAAAAACATGAAAATGGTAATGTTGAAAGCATCTCCTGATTGCTGTGTTTGCTGGGCTTGGTGGAGACACCCTGGTCAGACAGACCCTGCTGTGATCCAGGCGTGTGGATGCTCTGGCCGGTGACATTCCCACTGCAGGGACTGCTGGAAGCTGGGGAAGAAATGGAATGTTGCCAAAAAGCTTTGAATTTTTCCAAGTCAACTACAGATTTAGAGGGATGTGTATCAGTTATTGGGGGTGGGGTGTTGAGTGTGTGTGTGTACAGAGAGAGATTGTTAAACACCATTGCAGCTCATTATAGCTCTCTAAACATCACAGTTCTCCCTTTCCCTCCGAATAAATCTGCATGCTGTGGTGCCACTGTGCTCTGTAATTAGGAACAATTCAATTGAAGTCTTAATGCTTTTCAAAAACAATCCTTTGCTTCAGCAGCCTGACTCACACCCTGCTAGAGAGCTGCTGCTAGGCTGAAAAGGAATTTATAGTGGAGCAAACAGCCTGTGTGTATTTGTATTTAGAGATATACAAACCACTTGGTCCTAATTTCAAAGCTGATATTAGGTGAAAAAAAAATTATTATTTAAAAAATGGGCAAAACGAGGTTTCTGCACCCCTTTCCCTCAAGCTCGGGACTCTCCAGACTCTTGAGCTGCCAGTTTTTCCTTGTTGTGGCTGAGACGTTTTGGGTTTGTTTGTGCCATGGAGAAGGAGCAGTTGTGCCTGAAAGGGGGCTGGATTGTGCTGCTGCCAAAGAAAACAGAATTAATTATAAAAGTTTTGTGTGCCTGTGGCTTCAAGACAAATCTGTGGTCATCAGTACTCCTTTGATTTAGGATAGTTTGATATGACCTGTGTTTGTGTAAGGCTGATGTTGGGATATGGATCAAATACTGACAACTCTGCTGCTCCACAAATATTCTGCTGTGAGCCCAATGACTTTTGTCACAACTCCTCCAGTTTCAGGTGTTTCTCCAATGCCTCTGGATAGCAACAATATAAATAGTGGGTGTGCAATTCCAGCCTTGTTTCACAGTGCAATGCCAGCCTGAATAATCACAGCACAGGAACAGGGTCCTGCACCTGCACACAGGAAAGTGGGAGCCAGCAAGCTCAGGAAATGTCCTCATTCCCTATTTCTCTGCTCAATATTGGTTCCTAAAATCCGTGCCCAAAAATAATTGCAAAGAAGTAATTTCCAACCAGAGCTGGTGGCAACAGCGCTCCTGCAAATGTGTTTGCATGAGAAGTGTTTGAATCCTGTCCCTGCTGGCATGTCCTCCCCTTGGGCAAAAAACTCTTCAAAAGGCATCATCAGACCCAAATACTTAAGAAGTTTAATTGGAATTTACATTCCAATATTTTTAGTTCTGCTGACAATTTCCCAGCCTGCTTCCCGACTTCTGTCCATGCAGTTTCTTGATACTGAGATTGTGACCTCCACCTAGTCTTAGGAAAAAAAAAAAGGACATCATGGGCCTAAAAATACCAGGTACTTTAGAAATCAGTTGCAAATTTATAAAACAAAGTCTTCCCTTAACTAAGAAGGCAAACCTTGAACTCACAGGTGTTAAGATTTATGTAGCACAGCTTAAAAAAGAAAATCCTTTCTGCAAAATGTTACGGAACCCAGGCTGGTTTGGGTTGGAAAGGACCCTAAAGCTCATCTTCTTCCATGGGCAGGGACACTTTCCACTCTCCCAGGCTGCTCCAAGCCCCATCCAATCTGGCCTTGGGCACTTCCAGCTCTTATTTCCCCTTTAAGTGCATTTAAAAATCCAGAATGTTCTGATAATAATGGTTTACACTGAACAGAAGTGAAAAGCAGTAATTGGATTTACTGTACAAATCACTGACAGTAAGTCCTCTAATGCTGTTAGGACTCCTTAAAATAATAGACTTAAACCTCTCTCCCAGCTGAAACCAAAGCTCCCAAGGCAAATAATTACACTTAAAAGGCCAGATGTGGTTATTTTGCAGCACCTTTTTGTGGTTTCTGTGTGCGCAGGAGAAAAGCCTTGGGCTTTTTTCCTTTTTCTTTCTGTTTCAGGACAAATAAGTGGGATGGGAAAGAGAAGGACTTGCACAGGTCTTTGTTTGTTTTGGAAGGACACCCTGCACAAGGGTGGCATGAACTCAGTGTGCCCCAGCCTGCCTGGCTGCCTACAGCATAAATCCTAATATATCCTAATAGATATATTTAATATATCCTACCTGGAAAGGGAGAGCAGCTGGGGAGAAGGAAATACCCCAGTGGCTGGGTGCAGGTGTAAAGAAAATGGGGTCAAGGCCACTGGTCCAGTTTGTTGGTGGGGGCAAATGGGGGAGGTAGGAAAAGTGGTATTGATCTGGGGATATAAGGGCACTGATAAGAGAAACGGGAACAATTTGCATGAAGAACTGGGCAAGTCTGAGCAGGAGAGACAGACAGGAATGAGGTTTTATTTTTATATATAAATGTGCTTTTAACAAAATTAAGAAGGTCTTGTTGGGCCTTGCAGAGTTTTCCTCTGCTGGGAGACCAGGGAGGAAAATGAGATTTTTCCAAGCAGCAGGTTGGGACTTGTAAGCCAGGCCTAACCACTAAGCTGAGCATTTTACCTCGTCTGAGCTTTGGCCACCTGGGGAGGCATGAGCAAATAGTTTGTGACTTGTTTCCTTCCATGTAGCTTTTGCTTTTTTCCACTTGTGTTTTTCATCAAAGCAGATTTCATACCTCCTGTGTCAGCCTGGTGGATGCAGGCATTTGTGGAATATTTCCCACTTCACTAAGTTTAAAGGGTGGTTGTGTGCTCATGACTCACTGTACCTTTCTAATGTTTAGTAACTTTCTTCTGAAAAGTGATTCTGCAGCACATCAAATTCAGGTGTGTTTCATCATCTTGTGGGATGGCAGAAAAGCACTTGGGACATCCTGCTGTCATTAAGGCATTTACAAAACTGGTACAAAGAAATTGGTACAAAAAACTGGTACAAAAGAAATTTATAAAACTGGTACAGAACCTTTACAAGGGACTCAGAGAAGAAGAAATGGCTGGGATAGGCTTTGATATCCTGAGTGGGTTTTGTAAACCCCTGGTTTATGAATTCATTGAGAAATTGAATCACAGAAGGGGATGAATTGGAAAGGATCTTAAAGCTCATCCAGTGTCATCCCCTGCCATGGGCAGGGACACCTTCCACTATCCCAGGGTGCCCCAAAGTCCAACCTGGCCTTGGGCACATCCAGGGATCCAGGAGCAGCCACAGTTTCCCTGGGCACCCTGTGCCAGGGCCTCCCCACCCTGCCAGGGAACAATTCCTTTCCAGTATCTGATATAAACCTGCCTTCAGTCACTATAAAGCTGTTTTTCATCCTGTCACTCCACACCCTTGTCAGAAGTCCCTGTCCCTGACTTTCCCTGTGGCAGGAAAAGTAAGTCAGGGTTAACTTTGCTCTCGCTCAGGCAGAGGTGCCATGGAGAAGATCAGGAATGTGTGGCCTGCCCCAGATCACCTTAGGGATGAAGTGTGGGAGGGTAGCTATGGGAAACTGAAAAAGGAATTAAAGAAGGCTCCTGTGACCCCAAGAACCTTGAGAAACAACCTGTGGGTGCTGAGAACTCCTGGGAAAGGAAAGTCCTGAGCTGGGAATGGGTTGCCAACTCCTCCAGCTCGTAGGTACAGGAAGAATTACTCACCTACACAAATTTCAGAGGTGCCAAAGTGGGTGCTAAGTGCCCCACTGCCCCTCCTAAATACAGACATCTCGAGGTGGAGACTTCCACACCTCTTCTCCCACAGCCTCAAAGAGCTCAGAACCCAAAATAGTGCTGGCCAGGGGCTGGATTTCTTAAAATATTTCCCTAAGCCTTGTTCTTTTTCCTGTCTGCTTTCCCCAGTGGGTTGGTGGGTGGTCTGTTTGATGGGTTTGGGTTTGCTCATGGGTGGCCTTGAGCTGGAAGGGTCAGGGTTGTCGTGGCAGGGGCTGGTGCAGAGCTGGGTTTTGGGGTAGGGGACCTTGCTGGAGCCTGGCTCAGAGGCTCATTCCTCCTTCAGGAGGTTACAAAAAGTAGTTCAGGCTCAAATCATGAAGCTTGGCCCCTCTGCCTGGGCTAAATGTAAACCTGAGGGTTTGGGTTTGGATCCAGCCAGCAAATTCTCGCTGTTGGTGTTCAGGGGCGCTGCCAAACTGTCCTAAATTCAGGTGGGTGGTGGAGCTAGATCTCCCCCCATGAGGCCAAACATGAACAAAAAAGGGTCTGTGATGAAGGGCAGTGGTGTTTGGTTTGGGATGTGTGACTCCTAACCACAAACAGAGTCAATATTTAATAGAAAAGAATGGAAAAATAGTAAAAATAGTAGTTTAAGCAGCCCTGCGTCACTTCAACATAGGTGTAAGGGGTATATTTTGTCCTTTCAAGTGTTCATTTTCTTTTTATTATTTTTTAAATGAATCTGGGACTCTGGCGGTTTTTGGGGAGTTGTAGTTTGCTGCTCCAAAGGAGCTCTGCCAGCAGCATCCTCTGAGCTGCCCTTCAGTGTGAGGGATGGGGAAAAAATTCATTTTGAGTGAATGTTTTTAAACAAACCCTTTTCAGCTGTGGCCAGACTTGAGCCTTCAAATGTTTCCATGTCTGGTGAAAATGGTGTTTCTTTAAATAAAAACTCACCCCCCACTCCAGAGCAGAATCCCAGATGGGTTTGGGTGGGAAGGGATCTGAAATTCCACCCAGTGCCACCCCTTGCCACGGGCAGGGACACCTTCTGCTACCCCAGGCTTCTCCAAACATTGTCCAGCCTGGCCTTGGACACTTCCAGGGATCCAGGGCCAGCCACAGCTGCTCTGAGCACTGTGCCAGGGCCACCCCACCTTCCCAGGGAGGAATTCCTTCCCATTCCTTTAGATAAGCTCTGGTGTGGGTGGTGTTGGAGGCACCTTCTTTCTGAGTGATCCTTGCTCTTCCCATCACATCAGATTCCTGCTGCGGATGGGGTGGTTTGGGATGGTCTTGCTGTTACATAAAATTACATAAAAATGCCATCCAGCCTCCAAGGTTTCCTGCCCTCCCTTGCTGAGAGCAGTGCCACCATCCTGGACTTGACTTGCCCTGATGTTCTGTCATTTCTTTGAGTGAGTTCCAGCTCTGTCAAGGTGTCATTTGCCCACTTGGAAAAGTGGCTTCTCAGGCAGCTCCAGCCCAGCTTTCTGCTGAAGCTGTCACGAAGGAGATGTCCACTCTTCCTAGCAAACCTTGCTAGAAACACTAAGGTCATATTCTGCTTTTATTTCCCCTGCTTTGAAAGCAGCCAAACTTCTCCCAAAGCTTCATGCAACTGGAAATTGCTGAAGCCTCTCCAGCAACAAATTACAGCTGTGAAATAACATACAGCCCTGAGCATTGTCTAGAAATAGCACATTCCAAATATTTTAATTGCTGATTTGTATGTTTGGGAGAAAAAAACTCCCTTCAGATGCCGTGCAATGTATGTATAAATTCTGAATTGCAAATAAATATCCTCCCTGGGAGCTCAGATTTTTTTGGCAGTTCATCAAGCGGTGAGGATTAAATGGGAATGCATTCAGCTGGACTAGAAAGCAATCAGAATACCTCTGGGATTTTGGAGTGGGATGTGGCTCCCTGAGCTAGGCAGGCCTCTCCTAATGTTGGTGTCCATGAAAATTGAGAATTGAGAGCATCCAAAGGGACCTCTGGAGGGGAGAGCAGCCAACGTGCACAGAGCAAACTCATGGTTTTGTCCCATTCATGGCCTGCAAGCACCAGTTCTGTTGTGAGAAGGTCACAAGTGAATCAGAGCTGCTTCTCCAGCCTTGGCAGAGAATTCCTGCTGCCCAAGTTTTGGCCTTTGGACAGGGATGCTGTGTTCCCAAGGAGGATGGTTAGTACCTGTGGGATTGCTCAAATAACTCTTCAAAAAGATTGAGTGTGGATGCAGCCAGCGTTGCTTCCCAGGCTTCAAACTGAGATAGATGTGACAGAACATGTCATGGTGGAGGAAAATAAAAATATATATTTAAAATGGCAAGAATCCAATTGGAATAGGAAAAATGCCTTGCACAGACACAAAGCCAGGTTGGACTCTGCTTTGTGCATCTTGGAAATTGCTTTCCACAAGTCCTGACTTCAGTGAAGAGGGGCACGGAGAGGTTTTGTCCCCGGGCTTGAGCAGTCATGCAAAGTTGGCTGTAAGACTCCTCCAGGTGAGCTGCCAGCAGCTTTTCCAGGAACACCAGGCTTTGGGATCAGCTCTGCCTATGGCAATGAGCTTGGAAGGCAGGAAAAGAAAGCCTCTAAAAAATACAGCTGGATCTGTCACCTTGGTGTTTTCTTTCTTCATCAACACAACTTTACCTAGGTGTCAAACAGGGACTCTGAGGAGCAATTCCCCCTCCTTTCCCTTTCCAAAGTGGTTGGAATTATCCCTTAGCTGATGGATAAGGTGGTTCCTGGGAGCAGAGCGTGCTTACCTGGCTGTTCCTAGGCTCCAATATGGGGAGCAGGTGATGCAGAAAATGCTCCAGGGCAGAACAAACCAAGCAGAGGACAAATATTAATTTAGATTTTTCCAAAAGGCAGCTGGTTTTGTTGGTTTTGCTCACTGGGTTATGCAGATGCTCCCTTGGTGTCAGGGATTTCTGATGGAGCTGGTGCTTTCAGCTGTGACAGAAGGCATAAAAAAAGGTCATAAATACAGCTTTGATTTCAGGTAAAAAGTAATAAAACACCCCCAAAAGACAGACAAAATGCCTTCTGAACCCAATCTGCAGCAACTTCATACTCTATATATTCAAGAGGTTTCCATAACAGTTCAGTACCATCAAGAATTCTTCATTTTTCACTGAAACATTTCCTAGATTAAAAATAAAATTCCAAACAATTCCCCAACTGTGTGTAGCCCTGATGAATTTGTACCCTTTGAGATGAATTTAATTATCTTTCACCTGAAGTACTTCAGGTTTTACTGCCACAATTAATGTTGACTGAACTTTTAAGCTGTAACTTTCACAGTGTCTTTGCATATCTTTGGGGTTTTCATTATTTCTTCTCTCCCCAAGACAGTGTGAACACGTGGTGAGCAGAACAGCGTGTCATTCCCTAGTAAAAAGGGATTTAATCATGAAAATTCTATTTTTAAGGAGCCTAAACATGAGCACCTGTGTTGGGAGAGTTTGCAGGAGCTGAGGATCGTCTTGGAATGCTCTCTCTGCTCTCAGTAGTTTCCAAAAGCAAAAATCATGGAACCTGAATGTTACTTGGAATTTTAAAATGAAAATGCATTTAGAAAGAAGAGAGTCCTTAAGGGAATCAAGGTAAAAATAGCTGCCAAACAAGGCAAAATTGAAGAGGAAAAGAACATTGATATTCAGTATATTAATTTCTCACAGAGCCTGACGTTAACAGCTCTGCTGGGAAATTACATTATTGTTGTTAAAATGCTGTGGAAATCCAAATAAAGGCTGGGAAGCTACAGGATGTTCTCGGAGGATGCAAGCTTTGCTGGAAGAAAATGAAACAAACAGTTCAGCTCCAACACCTAAATATTGATATAAAGATGTAAAAGTTGAGGAGGCTTCACAGACCAGCACGTGACGGGACTGTCCCAGGGCACTGGGCAGGCTTGGAAAGGCAAATATTCTCTGTCCCTGTGAAGCAGTTGGAGTTCACGTGGTGTCCTAGAAAAGCAGGATGTGAGCCAAGGAATAAAGGAATAACAACCGAAATAACAGAGTTAATGACTGGGTTGTGCAGGCGTTGGGCTGCAGCAGCACAGTGAGGATTGGGGTTTAAAAATAACCTCACTGATGGGTGAAGAGGCCCCTGGCAGAGCAGCCCTGAGCAGTGGGGGATCCCCATCCTCGGTGCTCCCAGACCCTGCCAGAGCCCCTTTCCCAGTGCTCCCAGTGGGAGCCTGCTGGGATTGCTGGGAGATGCCAGAGCACGTGCTGCCACTTCAGGAAAGCGGCTCCTGAGGGGATTTTTAGGTCAAAACAGGGCAGGGCAAGAGCCACTTGTGGGAAAATCTCCCTGGAGTTCATGGCTCTGCAGGGGGGTTGCTGCTTTTCCTGCAGTCAGTCCAGGCTGACATTCCCATACACATCCCATGGAGCTGCTCCTGGCCCAGGCCCAGCTCACCCTCAGAGCTACCCCTGCCAACATTCCCTTTACAGCAAACTGGAATGGGGGCCTTTCCATGGGCCTTTACCAACTGCTTTGTCACCCTCCTGATTTTCCAGAGCCACTTTTGTCATGTCAAGAGTTTCTTGCTGACGGTTGTGTCGTCACCTCCAAGCTCTGAGTCCAAAGGCAGGACAAGAGCAGGCACGAGGATGGAAAAATGGGCTCTACCTCAAATCCTGCTGCCCCAAACACCCCCAGCCACAGCCAGGCTGCCCTTGGAGTTGATCCAAAGTAAATTTGGAGGATGCTGAGGAGGAGCAGCCTTTAGTGGCATTGCCTTCCCAAGATAACCATCAGTTGTCACCCAATTTTGGCACCGAACATGACAGCGAGGAGCTTTTTAGATCGGTCACGAATGAGATGCTGAGCATTTTCCAGGAGCATTTCTGTCTGGGAATAGCCAGTGGGAGGCTGAATGGATTTGTGGCTGGCCAGGTGGCTGCCACAGCTGTGCTGTGCTGCTGGATGTCACCCCCTGCCTCTGCTGCCATCAGGAGCAGAAGGGGTGTCAGGGCTTTGTTCCACGGCTGCAGAGGGGAAGTGCTCTGGGGGATGAGTTTCCCTGAAAGGTGGAACCATTTTTAATATTGATTTACAACTGCCTATATTTTTTAATATATATTTTAAAAAATGTATAATAGTATATATATGAATGTATAATAATAAAATGTAAAATAAAAATGCTTAAAAATAGATAATAATAATTGCGTATTTCAAAAAATATAGAGACAGTCCAGAAAAGTCTTTGTAATGTAGATTTGTAATAAGATCAAGTGATGGGATATGACAAAAAAGGAAGTATTTACATGCAATCATCTGTTTACAAGTCTGGCAGATAGTGACTTTTTTTTTTTTTTAATGGAGTAATGACAAAACTCTCAGTTTTTGTTCACATTCACAGTTTTTCAAAAAGCACCCCATGCTGAGTGGGAGGGAGAATACAGCCTCAAGAACCACAAATGCAGAGCAGGAAATTCTTCTGGGATAGCATAGAGGGGGAAAAAAGCCCAGCAGGAATTCAGACATAGATGTTGAGAGCATCTAAATTTGGATGCTGGATTTTTGCAGCCCAACAGGTCCCACTTGTGAAGTTTATTTTTTTCCCCTCTTTATTAAAAAGAAAACTCTTTGCAGTCCGTGGTTGGAGTGCCCAGTTGTAGAAGTGCCTCCAAAGGGGAGAGTTAATAATATTTATCTAAAACATGCCAGAGCCCACGTGGAGTCTTGGAGATTGGGCTGGAAAAAACCAGTATGAAATCCCTCCCATCCTGGGAGTCGCTGGAGGGGCTTTTTTTTTTTCCCACCAGCCTCTGATGCTGTGGAGCAGTTGTGCTGAGAGCATGGATGTGACGATACCCTTGTAGCCAAAGGAATATTTTTAGCTTCCTCATTTTCCTTAAGGAAAACGACATCCTGCTTTTGACATTTGGATGATTATTTTAATTTATATTAAGAGGGGAAGAAGTTGAAGCTATGGGACCATTTCCAGAGCAGTGTCATAAGCAGCAGTGAGAAAAAAAATGCCAAAAAAGAAAAAGATACAAGGAAATATTTCCAGGTTATTGCTTCAAGAAAAGTATTTAATGTGGGGTATCACAGTATTTTATATAATCCTAGAATGGTTTGAGTTGAAAGGAGACTTAAAGCTCACCCCCTGCCATGGGCAGGGACATCTTCCACTATCCCAGGCTGCTCCAAGCCCTGTCCAGCCTGGCCTTGGACACTTACACAAGGATCCAGGGGCAGCCACAGCTCCTCTGGGCACCCTGTGCCAGGGCCTCTCCACCCTCCCAGCCAGGAATTCCTTCCCGATATCCCATCTGTCCCTGCCCTCTGGCAGTGGGAAACCACTCCTTTGTTCTGTCCCTCCATCCTAAGTCCCTCTCCAGCTCTTCTGGAGCCCCTTTAGGCACTGAGATCTCCCTGGAGCCTTCTCTTCTGCAGGTGAACACCCCCAGCTCCCCCAGCCTGGCTCCAAAACAGAGGGGCTCTGTGAACTCATGAAATTTCACAAGCAAAAAATCCTAGATTTGGGCAATTGGAATTATTTCCTCTGACTTACTGCGTGTGCGGTGTCATTGTGCTGGAAGGTTTGATGGATTATAATTAATCGAGAGTGAATTCAACTCAGCTTACCCAGTGGCAGTGGGGTTAGAACTGGATGATCTTTAAGGTCTCCCTTCCAACCCAAACCATTCTGGGATTCTATGGAAATGCCTGAGCAGTATCAGCTGGAGCTTTGTGTGACCCAAAGGAGTGGTGGATTTCTTGCAGTAGCTGCAGGGTGTGCAGGACACACAGCACAGACATCCTCACACTGCTTGTGCCCTAAGCCAACTCCAAGGTGCTTTTTGAAGGTGTCAGGCAGCAGAGTCTTGTGACAATCTCCCAAGGAACTCAGCACACCAGCTGCTTCCATGGCACCATCTCCAAAGGGATTGGGAAGGCTGATTTTTTAATATAAATATCATTGTTCCCATTTAGGGAGTTATTCGGTGGTGAAAAGGCTCATATCTGTTAGTAAAGTAGACACGGAGGAGGTGACACAGTTTATTAAACTACCCAGTGTAACAGGGACTGAAATGATCACTGAAGAAAGAAACAGCACAGAATTAATCCTTCCTTTCTGTGGCCTTAAAATGCCCTTGCACTGAAATCTTCTGTGCCCGTAGGGCAGCTCCATCCCTATGGAAGCTGCCATGAAACTTCAGCTGATGTTAAGAGACTGGGGGGGAAAAAACATAGGCTCAGACTTTTGGCAGCATTGAAGTAACTCACAAATGCTGAATATTTCCTTTTTTAACATGGTGGGGATTACTGCCTTTCTCCAGCTCCTCCAACTCTCACAGGGCTGTGACCTCGAGTCCACTCTGCTGCAGAGGGAGGCTCTTCGCTTGCAAAAGAGAGTTTGAAAGAGAGAATGGTGGGGGTTGCAGAGCTGGAGTAAAAGGCAGGGTATTGATTTTATAAAAATCCAGCATCACCTTTGATACTCTGTTAAAGTTACACCAAGGGAGAGCTGGCACAGCTTCCAGCGGGATAATTACGGCCCCAGCCTGAGTAATGTCTGCGTGCTTCGGGCTTGCAGAGCGAGCTGGGATGAGAAATGCAGGCGCTGAGCCTTCCTGGGTTCAATAGCTGGCATATTTTACATATCTGCTGGCCGTAAACTGTTTTCTACAGTGCCTCGTAACAGAGAAGCCGCGGGGAGCCAGGAGAACGAGCTCTGGCCGAAACCGAGGGGATATTTCCAGCAGCACTTTGCGTTTTGCCTCCTCTGAACGTCTGGAGTCGTGGCTGGGGATGTTCATCCTCCGCTGGGAGTCGTGGGAAGGAAGGGGCTCAATCCTTCAAGACATTCCCTTCCTTATGGATGGGATCGTGCCCTTTCCTTGGATAAACTCCCAGGGCCTCACTGGGCAAGGCTTTAAAGCTAAAAACGTGCACTAATGAAAGGCACCAAGAATGAGGGGGACTGTAAAGCGCTTTCCAGCACTTGTAGGAGGTGCCCGGACTCCAACCATAGCATCCTCGCCAATAACTGCTACTGTTCCTAAATTAACAGCGTGGTGTTAACGCCGGGAGGGGTTTGGGGTGGGTTTATCCCTGAAAAACGGGACTGCCCGCAGCTGAGTCCGAGGGGCGATGCTGGCGCGGGGCAGAGTCGCTGCTTGGGTCAGCTCCAGGATCTTCTTCTGTGCCACTTGCTCCATGGGCTGCGAGACACATGAATTCCCCTGCTTTCCTGACCTGGGCTCAGTCTGCCCGTCCCGCTGCGTACCCTGAGGAGCTGCTGAGCTTCCCTGCTCCTGGCCGGGCCCTCCGGGCATCCTGGTGGGCACAGAGGAGCGGGATGTCGCTGCTCCTGTGCCTCGGGGGTGCGCAGTGTCCCTGTCACCCCTGGGCATCCCTCGGGCGCTGCCTTGTGTCGGCAGGACCGAGGAGCCGGGCAGGATCGCGGGACGTGCTCCCAGCTGGATCAGGGATGCGGAACACGGTGGGGCTGCGGTGCTGCGGGAGCCTCATCCCGCTGCTCCCCGCCGCTCCTGACTCTCTCCATCCCCGATGGATGCGGAGCGAGGCTTTGGCTCGGTGTGGGGACACGGAGGGGGCTGGGACCCCACAGGCATCCAGAGCCCCCTGCTCGGCGGTTTTGGCCTGGCACGAGCTGACCTTGAAGCTGCAGCAGTTGGTGCTTGTGAAATGGTGACGCTCCTTGGTGACTCGCTGAGCTGTCAGTGAGCTCACGGAGTCGAGTCACCGGCTGTTCTTTTCCTCATTTTCCCAGTATTTTCCCCGTTTTCTCCCTCATTTCCCCCCCCCCCCCCCTTTTTTTTTTTTTAATTTTCCCCATTCGTTTTCCCATTTTTTCCTGCCATTTTCACATAATTTCCCCCCGGCTCTTTCCCATGTTCCTCACGATTTTTCCCGTTATTTTTCTGATTTTCACCATTGTTTTTTCCTGGATTTTTCCCATTTCCACCATTATTTTCCCATTGTTCCCCAGAGCAGCATTCCCTGGTGGGGTCCCTGCAGGACTCCCCTAAGCCCCCTCCCCCACAGACTCCTCCTTTTTCTTATTTTCCCTGTTATCTTCCCCATTATTTTTCTGATTTTCACCATTTTTTTTTCTCTTGGATTTTTTCCATTTTCACCGCCGTTTCCCCCATTTTCTCCCTTATTTTTCCCCTTATTTTCCCCATTATTATCTTAGTGCAATCTCCACATTATATATAAAAATATATTGGTGTAGCCTTTAACCTAGATGCGAAGTAGATCACTGACCATGTTTTACCAATTGTATTTTGCCTTTTGTGCCTCCCAAGCAGCCTTGGCAGCTGGGAAATGAATAATGACCACATGCTGGACTGCTTACACACTCCAATGCCAGAGTGCCAGGGTGGGGAGGCAGCTGGGGACCTGTTTCTGCTGTTCTCTGCTCCAGAGATTGGATTTTCTTTAAGTAAAAGCTCTTCTCAAAAGAGAGTCATAGCCCAGTGTCTCCAGTTGGGGTCCAGTAACGTGGTGAGGGCTGGAGAGACTGTGGGGCTGAGGGCAAGGGCATAACTGGTGGTTTAATTCACATAAAAATACAGAAAATACATAATTATCCTTCACTCACAGCATCCTTTGCTCTCTGTGCTGCATGCCCCTGGGGCTGCGAAACAACTCAAACCAAAAGTGGTGTTCTTGGGGTAAAAACGTGGAATTACTCAGTTCCGACTGAAAGAAGTGATCGGCCTATTTTTTAAAACCTCTTTGAGGAAATTTGCATCCTTCTTCTGCTGCATGTGAGATTGTTGTAGGACAAAACCTGCATTTTGGAGCAGTCATGTGGCTGCTGCTTGATGGAGATCCCTCTGCTTTCCTCATTCAGGCAGGCCAGAGGTTTGGGAATGGCAGCAGCTTGGCACAGGAGTGTCCCTAGGGATTTGAAACTGCCTCAGGTGTTGGGCAAAGGGGATCCTCCTTTCCTGACTGGGTATCCTGGCAGAAAGGCTACAAGCCTTTATATTTAAATAGACAGAGTACTCTCACATCCATAATTATGTCTATAAACAGAAAATCAAGAATTTCATTGATAAGAGAACACGAAATTACCACAGGTGATCCTGTTTTGAGAAATGGTTCCTCTATCATGTAAGAAACTTGGACGAAAGTGATGGTTGTGCAGCTGAAATTGTTAAATGAGTAACACAAACTCATTCTGTCTCATTCCCAGGGGAGTATTTTTATCCCTAGTCTAAGATACTCTTCACCCTAATTTTGCTTCTACACAAGTTAACATTCTCCTGGGAAAAACATAAAGTCTGTAAAATCAGTGATGAAAAACAGTAACTAACCCACTGCCCTACTCACACACAAAGGACCAAGAAAACCCTGAGACCTTGCCCAATGAAAATAAAAATCCCAAAAGGAAGCTTTGAAGCATCTCAGAAGTAATTAAAACACACCAGGAAACGATCATTCTGCCTTTAAAGTGAACAAATTAAAGCTGCTCCTTTTCTTGTGGTTCTCAAGTCCATAATTATATTCACAAATAGAAAATAAGAAATTGTATTCGTAAGACACTTTTTCTTCCTTCCCAACCAAAGAGGTTAAAATACCCTCTCACCTCCAAAATCTTAATTTGGCTTAAAAATAGAGATTAGGGAGTTACTACTCTACCAAGAACTGTCCAGTGTGGAGGAAGTAGCTACAACTCCAACTATTCTGTGACTCCAAGACCATCAGTATTTATTTAACTTAATTAAAAACTTTATTAAAATCTTAATTGCAAAGCATGCCAGGATGAATAACTGTGCTCAACACCTATGTAGGATGAAGGTTTCCCATCTCCTAGGGATTTGCCCACCTTCATCTCCCTCAAAGCCAGCTAAAGCTGCTCTGCTTTATTCCCAGCCAGGTGTAAGGAATCCTGGTTTTCCTCCTCCTGAGGGCAAGGGGAGGCACCAGAAGGTCCAGGTGAGACAGAAGGTGGTTCCTACATTTCCTGTCTCTACCCTAGGGCACACATGCCCCATCCAGGTGTTTTCCAACCTGGGCCTTTTTCTTTCCCTCCAGCTGCTTTGGCAGTCGTTCATTCTCATTACTGATGCTTTTCTCCTACTTAATCAAGGTACTTTTACAAGAGGAATCCAGGAATTGCCTTCCAGGCTGAGTTCCTGTTCCTGGGACAGGCTCCATGGTGCCAGGTTTAGAGGACACAGGCAGAGATCCCTTCTCAGAAGCCAGCTGTGTTTGATCCTGAGGGAACTGCCCCCACATGGTCTTTTCCTTCCTTGATGACTTTTTCCCTCCTTTGGCTGAAGGGAGGTGTTATTCCTGTTTTGGGCTGGAATTTTTTCTGTCTTTCCAATAATTTTGGTTCTGGTCTTCTCCAGCTGTGACTGTCGGGGGTCATCACTGTTCTGGTGTGACGTGAGGCTGACTAAGGCTCAGGAACTTAGTCAGTCCCACCTAAGAGCTCGCTCTGGTGCCCCACACAGAATTCACAGAATGCCCAGGTTGGAAGAGACTTTCAAGATCATTGAGTCCAACGCATGCCCTAACACCTCAACTAGACCCTGGCACCAAATGCCACATCCAGTCTTTTTTTAAACACATCCAGGGATGGTAACTCCACCACCTCCAGAGGCAGACCATTCCAGTACTTGATCACTCTTTCTGTGAAAAACTTTTTCCTAATATCCAACCTAATTTTCCCTTGACGCAGCTTGAGACTGTGTCCTCTCATTCTGTTTGCTGCCTGATGAAAGAGACTAACCCAGCTGGTTGTTTGGAGCCAGCCAACCATTCCTACAGGATGCACCAGAGCGGTAGGTAGCATTAAGATGGAAATCCTTTATTTGGGGTCCGTGGCGAATCACAGACTGGTCTCAACGAGCCACGGGCAGGAGCACGGAGGCCACTCGGTTTCCTCGATGGTTTCCTGGAGCACCATCAAAACCCCGATCCCTGGCATGTGTCCCTGAGCCGCTCCGTGGGGATGCTGTGCCCGTTTGAGAGCGGAGCTGGCCCCGAGCTGCTCGGGCTGTGCCCTGGTGCAGGAGCACGCCCGCAGCAGCCGGCGGAACAGAGAGAGGCGCTGCCGGCGGCTCGGGAGCTCCGAGCGGCCGTGGGTGGCGGCGGCCGCGGTGCGGGGCAGCAGCGGGAGCTCTGTCTGCGTCCCGCCGTCCATGAACAGCCGGACACGGGAATGCGGCGGGCTCTCGGTCTGGGTGTCTCGATCCACGCGTTCAGCAGCGTCCGCGGGCTCTGTCTGGGTCACCTCGTGGACCAGGGTCTCGGTTGAGACAGCGGTGGGCGATGTGGAGGACACGGCCGAGGAGGTCTCCGGCGTGGCCTTGCCCGAGCAGGCCGCGCAGCTCCTGAGGCGCCGGCACTGCCCGCGGGCCGCGGTGTTGGCCGGCGGCGGCAGCGGGATGGGGCTGGACACTCCGGAGAGCGGCCCCCGTGCCCGAGCCAGCCTGGCCGAGCTGGGACGGCTCCTGGGCCGCTTGGCATCTTCCCTCTGATGGAGGCGGGAGTGCCGTGCGGGCCTGTCCCCGCGGGCGGGTGGAGCCGGGCTCTGGGGCTGCTGCACCTGGAGGCGAGAGGAGAAAGAGACGCGGGAGGCGCGGGATGGAGGCGGCTGCCTCGGGCCGGCGCCGGCTTCATCCCCGCCTGTCCCTCCAGCCCCGTCCATCAGCAGGTTCCTCTTGGACGGCTTAGGGCCGAGTTTGCCCTTCTCCATGGACATCGTCTGGCAGCTATCCCGGGGAGCTGCAGCCTCCGGAGCGGGGTGCCCTGCGCTGCTGGAGGGCACAGCCCGGCATGCTCCTTAAACACCCCCGGGCCCCGCAGTGCTGCCCGGGCGCGGGTGCCAGCACTAGGCGTCCCTGTGTCACAATGGCCCCGTGGCACCGCGAGGCCCCGGTGTCACAATGGGCCTCGGGCACCGCCAGCCCCCTTTGTGACACAACCCCGGGCTTTGCCACCGTGGCTGGAAGTGGCAGGACCGGGCACGGGGCAGCCCCTGCGTTCCGCTCCTGGAGACTTTGTCCTGACGGGAGCGTGTGGGGATTCCAGCGCATCCCGCACAGCGGAGCTGTTTGATCGTTCCCCGTCCGTTCCCCAGCTCCCTGGAAGAGCCGAGCTGTCCCGAAATCTCGGCCTCGCTCTGCTGGGTCGCGCCGCCCACGAGGTGGCGCTCTCTGCCCGCCAATAAAGCCCAACGCACAAGAATTCTCATTAGTAATTGTTAATTAGTTCCCCCTCCCCTCCCCTCCCCCCCCCCCAGGACTGCCTGACCCCTTGGCCGCAGGGATTCTTCCAGTCTGAGGATGGGACAGGTCGGAGCCCGGAGGTTTCCAGCCACACGTGAAAGGCTGGAGACACAGACACAAGAGTGCAAAAACACCCCACCACCCCCACCTCCTTAAAAGACAGAGACGCTGCTAATTGATTTTTCCACCTAATTCAATACTCAATCGGTACTGCCTTGTCCTCCAGCTCAGATGCTTTGCCCTCTCCTTGCCCTGCCCTAGCAGACCAGGGAGTCTGTCCCTAAAGGTGTAGCACAAGATTCCCTGTGTCGGGATGTGGACTCAGAGCGGTTCCTGGGCACCCTGAGTGCCCAAGGCCTGGCTGTGGGAGCTGGGAAAAACCCCCTCCCCTTTTTTGCTTGCAGCAAGGGGCTCCTGAAATCCGTCTTTGGAAACAAGAGTGGTTTGGGAGAGAAAAGTGATAGGGGAGCTTATGGTGCCCTTTGCCAGCCGGCATTAAAAATTCATGTGCTCTTCCAAATGAGTCCAGGAAGGATGGGTTCCTCCCTGGACATGCTGGCAAAGCACTTCGGCTGCCTCTTCCCTCAGGTGCCACCAGGGCCGCGATGTGTGCGCCTGGGGACGGGCTCTGCTCCTTCAGGGTGCGGGGTGCAGGCTGAGGGACACCGGGTGTCTGGAAAACTGCATGTCCCACAGGGTGGTGGGGGTTGGCTGGCATGTGTTGGGGGGTGATCTGGAGGGTAGGGAGCAAGAAAACCTGGTAGGAAAGGGTGTGGAGTCCTGGCTGGATGGGTGGGGACGGAGGCAGGCACCCGAGAGGGGTGGGATGTGGGGAAGAATGCTGGGTGGGATGTGCAGTGCCCCAGCCATGAGGGACACGGGATAATCTGGGCAGGGAAGGATGGAGGGAGGTGTGCAACGTGCCCAGGAGGGACCAACAGGGGAATGCTGAGGGTAACGCAGCCTGGAACGTGGGGCGAGGAGAAGATGGGATGCTGAGCTCCTCGGGGGGCGGGATGGGATGCAGAGCTCTCGGGGTGGAGAGCCGCGGTGCTGAGCTCCCGAGGCGGGAGGAATGGGATGCTGTGCTCCCCGGGGGCCGGGATGCTGAGCTGCCGGGGGCCGGGCCGGGCCGGGCGGGCCGGGGGGGCGGCTCCACGTGGCTCATTAGCAGGAGGCAATTTAATATTTATGAAGTGTTCTTGTTTGAATCCCAAGTCTTCGGCTCCAGTTACAAGGAGCTGCGTCACCCTGCGATCACATGGTAATTGTTGCTATTTCCAGGATCCCAGCCTCGCAGAGTGGCACAAGAGCTCTTTCCCCTTTTCTTGTCCTTTTTCCCCCGCCGCCTTTTCCCTTGTTCGCCGCCGTTTTCGGGGCGGTGTTTGCTCGCCCCTGGGCCGGCTCGGCGCTGGCCGGCGTGCTCGGGGCGATGCCGGGACCGCTGCCCTGAGCTGGGGCGGGCGCAGCCGCTCCCCCGCCCCTGCCCCTGCCCCTGCCCGGGAGCCGCTCCATGAGAGCGGGACCGGCCCGGCACCCCCCAAAATGACCGAGCTGGAAGGGGACTTCACCAAGCTGCTGCTGCTGAAGGAGGAGCGGATCAAGGAGCTGGAGCGGCGCCTGGGGGAGAAGGACGAGGAGATCCAGGAGCTGCGGCGGCGGCTGCACAAATGCCAGTCCGTGCTGCCGGCCCCCAGCCCGCACATCGGGCCCCGCACCACCCGGGCGCAGGGCATCTCAGCCGAGCCGCAGACCTACCGCTCCTTCCACGACCTCCGCCAGGCTTTCCGCAAGTTCACCAAGGACGAGAGGTAGGGATGGCACCCCTTTCCCCCCCCCCCTCTCCCGCGAACCCCGTTCCCGAGCGGGGTGGCCGGGACACCGCGTCCCCCCAGCTGGGATCGCTGGCACGGACGGTGCCCGGGGCGTGGGGCGGCTCCGAGCCGCCTGGAAGGAGCCCTGCAGAGGATCGGCCAGCCCGGACCTCCTTCCCTCCCTCCCTTCCCTCTCTTCGCTCTTCCCTTCCCCGCCGCGGCTCCGCTGCGGCTCCCGGGGGATGCTCGGCCGGAGCGCGGGGGGGCGGCGGTGCCTTCCCGGCGCTGGGAAAAGTTTGCGACGGGGCCGGGAAGTTGTTCGGTGGCTGCTCGAGAGCTGCCGGCACTCCCGGCAGCCCCGTTCCCGGGGCAGGTGTTATCCCTCGCCCAGCCCCCCTTTCCCTGCTCCATTCTCCCTAAAAACGAGCCCGCGCTGCTCCACCCGTGTTTTGCCTCCTGTTGTCCCGGTGGGACTCGCTGATCCTGGAGGACTTTTTCCACGATTCCGTGATTCTATTTCCCCGTGTTGCTGTCAGGCACCAACGGAGAGTTATTTTTTTGGGGGGGGGGCATGGGGTCTGCATCACTTAACCCGGCGTCTCGGGGGTTGTCCTTCTTCCATACATGCGGGAAAAACTGGGAAGCATGGTGCTGTGCTGGCTGCTGGGGAGGCTGATGTGATGGAGAAGTTGTGAGAGTGTTGAGTGTGATGAAGTTGTGTGTGACCACAGTGGTGACCGTGCTTAGGGCAGAGGCTGTGGCTTCTCCAGCAAGGCACGGACTCGTGTCTTCTGTGCAGAACGATTTATTTCAGCAGAGCCATTCCCGATGGGATCTGTGCGTGGGTGTGAATCTGCAGCTCTCGCCTCAGCCCGCTCCCCAAATGTGCCCAGACTTCCTCCAGCCCTTTCCTCCTCACCTGTCCCCTGCCCCTTGTTAACGAGACTGTTGCTCGAGCGGGGAGCACTTGGCTTTGGTTTTTTTTAATTCATTATTCTTTTCCCTGCCTGTGTGATTGAATAAAGCAAACTGCTGTGCCCAGGGGTGTGTGTGTGTGTGTGAGTGTGAGCTGAGGGTGTCTGTTCATCCTTCCCTGGGGCAACACATCCCTTTGCATGCCCTGCCCAAGAGAGAGGCCAGATGTTGTGGATGGAGAAGAAGCCACGTCCAACTTTTTGTTTTGCTTTTGGTTTTTTTTGGAGTCAACAGTCATCCCGAGCCTCACCTACTGCGGGGAAGGTGACAGTGACCTGGCAGCTGTGGTGAGGGCAGGGACCCAATGTCCCCATGCTGTGTAATCACTTATTTAGAAGTTATTAAACTTGCTCATGGCTCTAGTGAGGTTTAGTTCTGGCCTGAGGCTTTCCTGTGCTGTTCCCAGTTTGGGCTGGCAGGCCAGCTACGGGAAAAGCTGTGTCCATGTGATGCGGTGAAGGTCATTTGGCCCATCCTGCATCATTCCCATAATCTGCAGATGATGTTTCAGTGGGCAGGAAAAATTCCTGGTGGGGTCTGGGGGCAGTTCCAGGTGGGAACTCCATCCTCTGGCATCTCCCCATGCCTCAGCCTCACTCGTGGTAGCCATGACAATGGTAACCAAGCCAGGCTGGGATTGCTTTTGGGTTTTAGTTCTTAATTCTTCCTTTAATTCCGCTTAATTCTTCTCCCATGTTGTTGCTGGGAGAGCGGCGGGCGGCTCTGTGGTGTGCTGAGCACGCTGCATCTCCCTTTTTCCCTCTGTTTTTCCCCCAAATCCCTCCCCACCATCGGTTAGACCAGGGTGTGTTTTCATGGATGTGCCTGGGTCCTGGATCCAGCTCCAGGGTGCTGTCCTGGGATCAGGGAGCAAAGGGCTGTGCTGCAGAGGCCTGTGCCAAGAGCATGATGAGCTTTCCCTGCTCCCGATGCCGGCCAGAGGCGGGAATGGCTCTGGCTGGTGCCAGCTCCCCTCAGTGTCCCCAGGGCTTTCTCTGGCTCTGGCATCTCAGAACTGCTGACAGCACTCGGCTGTTTTATTTATGGGGGAGCTTATGCACCTCCAACAGCCTCCTGCCTGTGCTCCAGTGACAGCAGCAGCATCCCAGTTCTCCATCCCTCATCCCTGGGAGACTGAGGATGGGCAACGCCTCTTTCCCCAAACCCACAGACACCTTCCAGACCATAAAACCCCCAAGAGGATGTTCAGGCCCCTCTGTTTTCAACTGAATGCCAACAGAAACCTTTTTACCTGGGATCAACCTGCAAACACTTTTTCATCTCTGAAGATAAAGATGTACTTATTGACAATATAATTGGATTTATTTATCATGTGTAATATGCACCAACAGGCAAAACTGTCAAGGAGTTGAAAGCAGCAAACTATGGGATGACAGGCACTCAAACAGGGATAAATCTCAGCTGAAAGCAGAGAATGGAGTTAGTTTAAATATGTTGTGCAAATATGTCATGTGCAGCAAGGGTAGAGTTGCAAAGGCTTGCAGAGATCCAAAGAATGGAGATGTGTAAACAGAAGGGTGGTGAAGGATGTGTTATCTTTGGTCTGGACATGTGTTTTTATGCTGTTGTTCCTTCTGATAACATGAAAACATAAATTTTAACAGCAGAAAGCTTTGCTGTGTAGCTGGCCATGTGTATAGAGCTATCCATGTATCCGTATCCAAGTGTAAATTAGATTTTCTTTCAATATAGCCGCTTTCTGTGGCTGTCTTCAAAATATTTCCTCCCTGTTGTTCCTTGATCTGTTCCTGCCCGCAGAGATTTGAGAGTGGAGCCACACTTCTTGTAAATGATTCCCTAATTTATTTATAGTCAGTGAGTTTTGATTCACTTTTACCCATGGCCAGTGAGTTTCCGATCACACAAGGCTTTGGGGCTGTCTGATCCAGCACCTGCTAGTCCCTTATGGCCACACAAAGAAGGGAAACCAGTTTGTCCCTGTTTTTTCTGTCAGGGTGGATGATGCAGCAACCCAGGCACTTTGCTAAAGTGATGCCCAGTTGCTAAGCAAAGGCACTGCAGATGATCGATGATGCAAAAAGTAAATGCTGAGGTGTGGCAAAGTCAGGACTGAGAGCTGGATCAGCCCTGCTTGTCCCTGCACCCAGAGGTGCTCTGTGCCCTGGCAATGATCAACCTGAGCCCTAATCCCACCTCCAAACCATCCTCCTGGGAAATTCCAGCTGCTGCCTACCTTAATTCTGAGGTGCAGTGCATAGTTCCAGCTATGTCCCTTTATGTGGGGCAAGAAGCCTCCTTCAAACCAGGGCGGTGCAAAATGACTTTGGGAACTCCGTAATGTTTTGGGAATAGCAACTGTATCTTTGCTGAAGCCCTGGCCCTGCAGCCAGTTCCACGTTTTGTGTGTGGTTATATCCTCAACTCCCCAAATCCAGCTTGTGTTGTGCCATCCCTGTTTTTTCCATGCCTGTTTCAGTCTGACGCAGTGTTGTAGGCTCAGCCTCAGCATCATTTAACACAGATGAGTTTCCCCAACCTGTTCCTGGTAATTTACCCATCCTTCTGGGCTCCCTAACTTCCTGCAACTTTTTAATGGATTTCCCCCCTTTTTAACTCTATTTCAGGACACATTTGCCACAAGATGGCAGTGGGGTCTAACATTTAGGGTGAGATATTGGGGTATGTTGTGGCTTCAGCCTCCCAGTCCTGGGCAGTCCTTCTGCCTATGGTTTTCCAGATAAAATCAGGCATGAATCCTTATTTCTCCTGCTTCCACCTTCCTTGAGATGTTGGGGAATACTTTGCTGAAGGCATGTGCTCATTCCAGGTGTTTAAACTCAGGATTAAAGGCTTTGGGTGGTACTGGGGATGAAGGATGGGAGTGTATCTTCTTGACTTCATGCAGCAAAACTTGGGATAAGCTGGTGTGTGCTGTTGGCTGTGGTAGGATCAATCCATCTCTGGGGTTCGGGCATTGCTCAGACCAGGACCAGCCATGCCCAGGCTGGGTAAAAACTGGGTAAAAAGCCACGCCCAGGGTAAAAACTGGGCAGCCTGGGAGGTCTCCAGTCCAAAACTCAAGGCAAAGTCACCTTCAAAGCTTGCCTGGGGCTGCCCCCCATAAGCATAAGCAAAGATGTCTTGCACAGCCCTGCAATTCTCCATCACTTTTCCCCTCTTTTCCCCACTTTTGTCTCACATCTCCACCACCTGAGGAGCTGCTCTGTTGATGGCCTCCAACCCCCTGAGCATGGCAAGAGGGATCTTCCCCCTCCCTGGAGCAGTGTCCTTCCTCCCTCAGCCCCTTTCTGGGAACTGAGCTGCCTGCCTGTGTTAATTTAGCCATGATCTCATCAGCTGCCAGCCACTAAAGCGATATCGATCCTCAGCCTGCCCGTGAAAAACAACCCAGCTGCTTCCCCACTACCTGGAACCACCCTCCCTTGGGGCCTGGGCAGCCTGGAAAAGGAGCTTTTGCTTCAGTTTTTTACCGATGGGAGACCAGTGCATGACACGCGGCCAGTGTGTGACACTTCAGCCTTTAAGCTGAAGAAGGACAGTTTGGGACTGTCCTCATGCAATATTTGACACTGCTCAGCAGCTGTGTCTGAAATAGTTCAAACAGGGAGCTTTTGCTGGATCTGAGTCTGCTGTTTCTCTCTGTAAGGGTCAGCATCGCTTTGCAAAGCTCAAAGGAAGGACAGCAGTGATTTTGCCATTAATTATGACTCTAAAAATGCCTCTCATCCTCATTTACTCATCCCCAATCCGGTCCCATCCGCTCCTGATGCGCTGCAACAGCAAATTCCTTGGATGCTTCATCCCTGGGTGATCTCCACCAAAGATCAGAAGGTTTTGTTAGCTGGAATTATATTGGCGGAGGAGGAATTAACACTGTTCTCATTGCTTGTTATGTTGGGAGTGCATGGCTGCTCCTAGGGAGGGAAATACAGAGGAAACTTGACAGGGTTACTTAAATTTAGGGAGAACTGGAAAATATTTCAAAGAGAGTGATGGAAGTGGGAGATGGACCCTTTGCTTGGTCCTCTCTGCTCATTTGGATGGACCAACTTGTGGCATGAAGCAGTGGAGGGTATTGAGTGAAGATGGGGGAACAAGGGGGGTTGTCACTGCAGGGAGAGGTGTGACATCAGCCCCTCAAGAAGCCCAAGGTCAGACAAATAAGCACAGAAGGGTTTTAGAAAGGGAGAGAAGCAAATGTTTATGGTTAATCAATGGAAATAATTTCCTGTCTTTTAATTTTTAATGGGCTGAACTCACTGCTCCCCCCTTCCCTGGGCATCGCTTCCCTTTGGTTTACAGGAGACCTGAAAATTGAGCCAGGATGGGGGGAAATTTGGCTCCCAAAGGGCATCAGATGGTGCCTTTTCACTGGGTACAGCCTGGCGTCTGTCTGTCTGTCTGTCTGTCACCAGCAGCCCTCACCCAATCTACCTTTTCCATTGTATCCCTTCAGTGCTTCCTCACGGGCACAGCAGCATCACCGTCAGGGCAGCACAGCCAGAGCAGCTAAACTCATTTGCCCTTCCACCTCCTTCAAAAATAGTACAAAACAGGTATTAATTTATATATAAACATCTGGAAAAAAAAAAAAAAAGATTTATATACAAATATGTGAAATTAAAAAAAATAAATTATTTGACATGATCCCTGGTCCTGGTGACGGGCAAGATGGCAGGATTCTCATTTTTCTGGGTGGTTTGGGATGAAAACTTGGAATCTTTGGCTTTGCTGTGTGTTTCTCAGGTCTGCCCCGAGGAAGGGCACATTCATGCCAAGGCCACCCTCATCAGGGGCGGGAATAGCTGGGAATGAGGCAGTGCCCATCCCTGGCTGACGCAGGCTCTGTCCCAGCGGCGTCATCCCAAATTCTTCCTTTGGCCTATTTTTAAACGCCTCAAGTCAGAAGGTTTTTGGAGCCTCCCTTGGGGCACCAAACCACAGGCCCAGAGATTTCAGGGCAGCTGCCAGACCTCCATGTCCCTCACCTTCCCTATTCCTGGAGCTCCGCTTCCCAATCCCTGAAAACCTGGTTACATGTGGGCTTTAAACCTCAGCTGTGCTCCCAGGCAAGGCCACCAGAAACTGCTTTTACCTCCTGGATCTTTGGTGTGAGTGGACTTATAAAAATACAAAAAGCTGGGAGTTGGGATTGTGTTCTTTTTCTGCAGCAGCTTGTGGACCTCTCTTGGTTTGGAGGAGAAAAAAGGTCCTGGGTCCCTCTTGCTGCTGCGTTTTTAAAAGTGTCACATGAATGTGGTGGTGTAAAACTGCTTGGCCTCACTCACTCTTCATTTGGCCCTTTTATAATTTCTGTCAGATATTTTGAAATAATGTTTGTCAGAATTTTTGTATCCTTTTCCTCAGAATTTTTGTGTCGCATTTGTCAGAATTGTTCCGTCATTTCAGTCAGAATCATCCCTCCTGATGAAAAAGGTAATTCTCCAGCAAAAATCCCCCTGGGTGGTGAAGTCTTGTCAGAGTAAAATGGGACAGAAATAAAATAAAACTCTGAATGCCTCTTTCCTAATGAGAAACTTCAGGAAAAAGCCTTCCCAAGGTTTCCACTTGGTTGTGGAATTGCTGCAGGTCCTGGAAAATCTCTGACAGAGCTTGGCAAGGGGCTTCCTGAAGAGCTTTCCCCTCTGCCATGACCTCCTGAGTGAGAAAGATGAGGATTGCTTTTTTTTTCCAAATAGATTTTTTTTTTCTGGGTCCTGCTCATGGATATTCTCGGAGCATTTTTGTTCCATTAGTAGTAAAACCCTGTAGTCACAAATGAGGAAGAAGATGCTAAAAAAGGAGGGTGGGAGGCTGAACTCAGGCCCACAAGTGGTGGCAGGAGCTGGAATGGTCTTGTGGATGCACAAGGATAAATGACTGAGATAATTTTAAATTTAAAATTTGATTTTTTGATTTAATACATATTGGGGGCTGACCCTGAGCATTGTGGGAATTGCTGCAGGAGAGGGGGAAAAGGTCTCCAGGAATGGGATAAAATCCTTCTTCAAAGGAGTGTAAATAGATTTGGCAGCAATTTTCTTGGTGATTCCTGGTTTTGAGACATTTTAAGGTGTAAAAGGGGGTGAAAACATTAACCTCATGGCAGTAAATTAAGGACAGGCTGGTAGGGTGATTTAAAACTCAAACAGCAGCTACGGGGGGGGGGGGGGGGGGAACCAAATAATTATTTAATATAAAGTACCCAGAAGGAAACTGTACAGGTGGGAAACAGGTTCAGGAGACATATCTTAATATTTGGGGTTTCTGGCACAAAGTTTGCACTAAAGGAAGCTGTGGCTTGTTTGATTGATTGATTGATTGATTGCAGCACACACAGCAGGATGGGAAATTTGAGTTGTTTTCATTTGCATTTTACTCTTTCTTGGGAGTTACTATAAAATTGTCTCAGGTAAAAACAACCACCAGGATTTTAAGATCAATTAGTATAAAAATTCTGCTTTAAAAAAAATAAATCAATTGAGATGTATGTAGTAAGGGATCAGATCCTTGGAATGCTACTTTCTATTTATGTATCTGCACTGTATTAAAAATATTTTTTTTTTTAAACTTTAATTCTTCAATTTCTGAGGAGCTGTGCCCTGTATTATTTTCCCTGTGGTGTGTGGAAGTGGGAAGGATAACTGGGAATAATTCCTTGAGATCACAAAGAACTACACCCAAGTCCTCAGAGTGCATCAGCACAGAATTTTGGTGCTTGCAATTATTAAGCCAAAATTCAACTTTTAAGGCCTGGAATTGGTGGGAATAGCGGGAAGCAGTCCCTTAAAAATGCATCCTAAAGGTGGATTCCAGCTTGGCTGTTTGTAAAGAATCTCAGAAGTGACTGGGGAGCAGGGAAAGATGCAGGGAGAGACACCTGGGGAGTTGCTACACTTCCTAAAAACGTATCTTTAAAAAAAGTCAGGAAACTGGAAGGAATAAATACCTCCAGTGCCCCCTATTGCTCCAGCCCATGCTTTTTTTTGACATTCAGAAGAAAATAATTAGGTGCTTGTAGAAATACAGAAAGGTTCTGAAGGTTTGGAAAAGCAGAAGGGAGAAAAGCTGGGAAGGAGCTCTCTGGGAAGGTGGGAAAAACACTGGGAAGTTGCTTTATCAGGGAAAATTTCGCAGCACCAGAGCTGTATCTCCAAGGTGTTTTGGCTTCCCATCTGCCAGCCCACCCAAACCAGTCAGGGATTCTGCTTTTTCTGCATTTGATGTTTACCCTTTTCGCAAAGTTTTGGGGGCATTTCTGATCCCATTTCAGCCTGCATGGAAGCAGGAAAAAAAAAACCCAAATCAGCTCTCAGAGGGAAAATTTTCATGGAATGACACTCAGAGTGTATTTTATCAATAGACAGCAGCCACCTACTCGCCTAGTTTATTTCTGTCTTCTCTGTAGTTCAGGAAAGGACTGTTCAATATTTAAAAAAATAAAATACTAAAATGAAAGCAGCATAAAAGGTGGTGGTTGTGTATTTTTTTGTCTTTTTTTTCCTCCTCCCTCCATTGATTTTCATGCTACTTTAAGAAATCTGTGTCAAGTAAAGGGTGAAATCTCTGCCTTCCCTTTCATCCCATAATGCAGGGCTGGGCTCTCCCTGCCAGGAGCAGGTTTCTCACTTTGATCTGCAGGTTTATTATCACATGTCCCATCCAGGGAAAAGGCTGCAATGCCTTTAGGGAAGCACAGACCGGAGCAGTTGGTCTCCCCTGCAGAAACTCTGACATTTTAAATCATCTTCCCCACATTTTTCAGCACTGCTGGGGCAGAGAGACTTGAGGCTGGATTGAAATTTATCCCTCCCCTCCATGACATTAAAATAATCACATAAAAAAAGAAGAATTTCAAAGTGTTTTATCTTTTGGTAGGAGAATGCTCGTGGCAACTTCAGCCAGAAACTTGTTCTTCTGTGGGAAGATGCTGGAAAAATATAGGTTGAGCTGGTGTGGGTATTATGAATATTAATTTTTTTACTCCATTATTCCACATGTTTAGAGGCAGCAAAGCAAAAAAGGAAGTGGAAATGGTGTTACGGATGGACTGAAGTCTGGTTTTAGGGAAATTTTGGGGTCTGATTAATCTTTCTTGAGTCTGTGAAGTCAAATCCATCCAAAAGCATAAGTTGCAGAGACCATTTGATTTTGGGACAGTTGTGTCTCACATGCCCAGTTCCTGCATTGTCTCTTGCACCTTTTTGGCTGGGTTGACCTCTAAATTGTAGTTTCTACTCTGAGATTAAAGGCAGGTACAGCTGATTCCCATCTTTTATGTTGGGCTGGTTGATTTTTATTTTGGGGAGCCTTCTCCTTCTTCTTCTCCTTCTCCTTCTCCTTCTCCTTCTCCTT